>CM066991.1:49378349-49533349 GCA_033977485.1 Hydrangea macrophylla | reverse complement strand
CTCTATCATTCCCATCATGCGGTTCATGTTCTCGGCCTGTCTCCTCATTTGTTCCGCTTGCTGTTCGACTAGTACCCTTAATTCGGTCATCTCTTCGTTGTTTCTTTCTTCGGCCATGTTAGCGTATCCTCTCCTTACAAGTCTTGCCGTAGGATCCCTGAACCACGCTTGATTGGCTATCTTTGCTCCTACAGCAGATTTTAAGTTTTATTATTATTTTTTTTAGAATACCTTTTTACCTTTATTTTAGCAAAAAAACTTTTATTTTGTATGTCATGCGGATGCAATGCATGTGTGCGTGTGTGCCTACTCTATACGCCAAAGAAAACGAAAAAATCTAACCCTAACACATAAACACATAAGCACATAAAACCCTTACCCATGTCAAGTATGATGATTTCTCCATTCATTGTGGCCCTCTTTTCCCATCCTTCGAAGTTTTGAAAAATTTTGGGGATTCTTGAAATCCATTTTTGGGAAGCAACTTTAGAAAAGCAATTTTCAAGAATTTTGGATCATAAGGTGATTGGGTCAAAAATTTCTGTTTTTGAAAAGCATGAATTTTTCGAAATCTTGATTTTGAAATCCCCCAAGTCCTTTGAAAGAGCGGCTTTGAATAAAGGCCGCGGAAATCTTATTCTTCGAAGGCTGATTTTAAAATTCTCAGGGTAGAAGGGTCATGTGATAAGATCAACATCGTACTTTTCATGGGTTTGGATACATACAAGGTCAATGATGCTTAGCTAACGTGATATAAGAAGTGTAATCTTATAATCAAGGTTTCGGCATGATACGAACTCCGCCAATAATGTGACGAAACCCGTAACACGATTAATGTCTCGGACCGTTCTACTGTCAGAGTCAATGGAAACCGCGACCCAACACCTATAACAGATGCGAACCTTGGTATAAAGGATGAAGACGCCACAATCAAGGATGGAAAACTCGATTGATAAGTCCAGGTATGAACGCCACAGAGTAAATCTGATAAGTTCGAATAGTTCTTCAAAGAACCAAAGAGAAAACTCTCACAATATTATTAATGATCAAAACTGAATATTACAAACCCTAAAACTGTTTAAATAGCTGAGGCTTAAAGTTGGGCCCTTTTAAGCCTACGAAATATTATGGTCCAATATAATTCACCCCAAAACTAAAATAAAAGGAAACTAATGAATATAAAAAAATCCCTAAGTTGGCATGCAAGCCTATAATTTATTCTAGAGCTTGAATCATGGACACCCAGCCTTGTGGATCACTAGTATCCTCCTTTGGGCCACTCAGATTAGTTTCAACCCATATTTGTTGAACCAGCCCATTGAGATTGTCCTTGAACCGCTTTGCTCGCGCCCTTTTAACCGGACCAATTGGTACGTGGTTCGGATCCGCATTCCACCTTGTGCTAGCCGCCATGTTCTCATCATTCCCCTCCTCTTGAAAAGGATTTGTCCTCAAATCATCACCTACATCAAAAGGAGATAAATCAGCAACATTAAAAGTAGTACTAACATTAAACTCACCAGGCAACTCTAGCTTGTAGGCATTGTCATTGATGCGCTCAAGAACTTGAAAAGGACCATCGCCTCGGGGAAGCAATTTAGAACGCCTTTGTGCTGGAAATCTTTCTTTTCGCATGTGTACCCAAACCCAATCTCCGGGTTCAAAGATGATATTGCGTCGCCCTTTGTTAGCTTGCGTTGCATATTGCTCCGTTCTTCGCTCAATATTGAGCCTTGCTTTCTCATGAATCTGCTTAACAAAATCTGCTTTCTTTTTTCCATCTAAATTAACATGCTCAGTCACAGGTAAAGGAGATAAATCCAAAGGAGTTAAAGGATTAAAACCATACACAATTTCAAAGGGTGAAAATTTAGTAGCAGAATGGATAGTACGATTATAAGCAAACTCAACATGTGGTAAACATTCTTCCCATGTTTTGATGTTCTTTTTAATAATAGCCCTTAACAAAGTAGATAAAGTCCTATTTACTACTTCAGTTTGACCATCAGTTTGTGGATGACAAGTAGTAGAAAATAATAACTTAGTCCCCAACTTACACCACAAGGTCTTCCAAAAGTAACTCAAGAATTTAGCATCTCTATCCGAAACAATGGTTCTAGGCATACCATGTAATCTCACAATCTCCTTAAAGAACAAATTAGCAACATGTGAAGCATCATCAGTTTTGTGACATGGAATAAAATGTGCCATCTTGGAAAATCTATCCACAACCACAAAAATTGAGTCTCGACCGTGTTTAGTCCTAGGTAAACCTAACACAAAATCCATTGAAATATCAATCCATGGTTCACTAGGAATTGGAAGAGGTGTGTATAAGCCATGGGGTTGTACTCTAGATTTCGCTTGCCTATATGTGACACATCTACCACAAATTCTCTCAACATCTTGTTTCATGCGTGGCCAATAGAAGTGTTCTTGTAAAACGGCTAATGTTTTTACTACCCCAAAATGTCCCATTAACCCTCCCCCATGTGACTCTCGCATAAGCAACTCTCTCACTGAACAAGTTGGAATGCACAATTTATTTTCTCGAAATAAAAACCCCTCATGCCTATAGAATTTATTATGGGCTGTTTTTTCACAAGATTCAAATTCTTCACTAAAATCGAGATCTAAAGGATACAATTCCTTAATATGCTCAAAACCAAGAATCTTAGCATCAAGAGTAGAGATTAGAATGTACCTTCGAGAAAATGCATCGGCAACGATGTTCTCCTTACCTTGTTTATATCGAATGACGTATGGAAACGTCTCAATGAATTCAACCCATCGTGCATGCCTCTTGTTCAGCTTGTGTTGGACTTTAAGGTGCTTCAAAGACTCATGATCGGTGTGAATCACGAACTCTTTAGGCCACAAGTAATGCTGCCATGTCTCCAAAGCTCGAACCAATCATACATCTCTTTGTCATACGTGGGATAGTTTAAGGTAGCCCCACTTAACTTCTCACTAAAGTATGCAATCGGTCTTCCTTCTTGCATAAGCACGGCGCCAATACCTAAACCTGAAGCATCACATTCAATTTCAAAAGTTTTTGTAAAGTTAGGTAAAGCAAGTAAAGGTGCATGAGTTAACTTCTCCTTGAGTAATTGAAATGCCTTCTCTTGCTCTTCCCCCCATTTGAACCCAACATTTTTCTTGATGACTTCGGTTATCGGTGCAGCTATATTACTGAAGTCTTTCACGAACCTCCTGTAAAAACTAGCAAGTCCATGAAAACTTCGCACATTACTTACACTAGATGGGCTTGGCCATTCTTGGATAGCACGAATCTTTTCTTCATCAACCTGTATTCCTTGTGCACACACAACAAAACCCAGAAACACAAGCTTATCGGTGCAAAAAGTGCACTTCTTTAGGTTAGCAAACAACTTTTCATTTCTAAGCACATCTAACACAAGTTTTAAATGCTTCAAATGCTCTTCCAAGTTTTTGCTATAAATCAGGATATCATCAAAATAAACAACTACAAATTTTCCAATGAAAGCACGCAAAACATGGTTCATCAATCTCATAAAAGTACTAGGAGCATTAGTTAATCCAAAAGGCATAACTAACCATTCATACAAACCATATTTTGTTTTAAATGCAGTTTTCCATTCATCACCTTCTTTCATTCTAATTTGATGATACCCACTTTTCAAATCAATCTTAGAAAATATACAAGAACCATGCAACTCATCTAACATATCATCTAAGCGAGGAATAGGGTGTCGATACTTTACCGTTATGTTGTTGACGGCTCGGCAATCAACGCACATTCTCCACGTCCCATCCTTCTTAGGAACCAAAATCACCGGAACGGCGCATGGACTCATACTTTCTCTTACGTACCCCTTTTCCATCAACTCACTAACCTGCTTTTGTAGCTCCTTTGTCTCCTCAGGATTGCTTCTATAGGCTGGTCGGTTTGGAATGGTAGCACCGGGCACGAAATCAATTTGATGTTCAATCCCTCGAATAGGGGGTAAACCATGTGGAACCTCCTCGGGAAAGATATCACCAAACTCCTGCAAAAGAGAAACAACAGAACTAGGCAAAGATGAGTCAATTTGGTTAGTGTTTAAAAATGCCTCTTTGTACAAAAGTACAATCATAGGCTGATTTGAAAACAACGCTCGTTTGATCTCACTCGCTTTTGCATAAAAATTCTTTTTTTGGTTTCCCTCTAATTTTCCCTCAATGGCTGCATTTTTCTTTTCTTTTTCTCTCTCATTTTTCTCACTCTTTCTCTTTTGTTCACTCTCCCTTTGCAACCTCACTTGATCTTCATAAACTTGCTTCGGTGTCAAAGGCACTAAGGTGATTGTCCTTTGATTAAGCACGAACGAGTATTTATTTGTGAAACCATCATGCTTAACACGTCGATCAAATTGCCATGGCCTCCCTAACAACAAGTGCCCAGCTTACATCGGAACCACATCACTCAAAACTTCATCTTCATATTTCCCAATACGAAAAGAAACTAACACCTGTTTAGTTACCCTTACTTCACCACTATCATTGAGCCATTGCAATTTATAAGGTCGTGGATGCTTGATTGTTGGCAGCCCTAATTTCTCCACCAAAGTTGTGCTAGCAACGTTAGTACAACTCCCCCCATCTATGATCACACTACACACCTTATCTTTGACATGACATCTCGTATGAAAGATGTTCTCCCGTTGTGCCTCATCATCTTCCTTAACCTGCATATTTAGAGCTCTCCTTGCCACTAACAAATCCCCTTGGGCAGCGTACTCTTCATCATCGGCATCCTCTAATGGTGGCACAGATTCGTTGTCATCTTCATCTTCGGTTTCAATCTCACCATTCTCTCGTAACACCATAACTCTCTTGTTCGGACATTGGCTAGCTATGTGTCTCCTACCTTGGCACTTAAAACACTTAATATCGCGGTTCCGAGAAGTAGACGATTCGGATTTACCTTGATTTCCATGGCTAGCCACCTCTTGTTTTTGCTCAGTTTTTGGCTTCATCAAAGGCTGCTTCTCATCTCTTTTCCAATTATTTGGTTTCCAAGCGGATGTATTGGAATTTTGGCTTGGATTTTGGCTTGGACGTGTGCTGCTACCCCTCCTCTTGAGTTGATTCTCAATTTTAATAGCCATGTGTACCATATCCTCCAACTCAACATAGTGTTGCAATTCCACTGCATTGGCAATTTCCCGATTCAACCCAACTAAGAATCTAGCCATTGTAGCCTCTCGATCTTCCTCTACATTCGCTCGAATCATAGCAACTTCCATCTCCTTATAATATTCTTCCACACTCCTATTACCTTGCCTCAAACTTTGCAACTTGTTGTATAACTCTCGATAATAATAGCTTGGAACGAACCGCTTCCTCATCACAGTTTTCATATCCTCCCATGTCTCTATTGGACGCTCCCTATTTCTTCTCCTATTCAACACCAATTGATCCCACCAAATGATAGCATAATCAGAAAATTCAATGGCAGCAAGTTTTACCTTCTTAGCCTCAGAGTAATGGTGGCAATCAAATACTAATTCTACCTTCTTCTCCCATTCTAGATAGGCTTCCGGATCATTCTTCCCTTGAAACGAAGGAATCTTCATCTTAATACTATCCAAATTATTATCTTCCCGGTTCCTAGCTTCTCTAAACCTAACTTCTCTACCCCGACCACCATATCTCCTATGATTATCTATTGACTCTTGATCATTTTCTTCGTCAAAGTCTCCCCAAAAATACTCCTCTTCTTCAACTCTCACTCCCCTCGGTTGAACTCTCTCTCTTCTACGTCCATGAGGAGCATTGTTTTGTGGCTGCTCCACTCGTGCATTCTCTACTCTATCTAACCGTTCATGAACTTGTTCCATCTCTGTCCTCAATACCCTCCTCATTTCACCCATTAATGCCTCCAATAGTAGATTATGATCAGTCTCTTCCGAAACCTCCCCGGCATTAATTTCGTCTTTATGGGCCATATTTCGCTGCAAAACAAAGATTAGATAAAAAAAAATATACAGGACCTCACAACTCTCGCTCACGTGTTTCACTCAACTAGGATGTATCACTCAAGTTCACTCGTGTTTAAACTGAAAATAAATTTGGCTTTTACCCTCTTATGTGCTCACCACTCTTGCCTTTTTCCACTCGTAGTAATTCTCACTCGGTTCTTATGAAACTGCTCAAACAATGACTAGAATTTCTCAGTAACAATCCATACCCAAACTAGACCAATCAAATTTGGAAGTTGAAAGCACGACTAAAAACGAACACGGATGGCTAGGTTTCCAAAAGCACAAAAAAATGGAATTTTCGGAAAAAAAAATTTCGCACTATGGAGTAAGGTCAGATTCGGACTCCTTAGACCCCAAATTTTTTTTTTCCTCCCCTACAGATCTCTTCTCTTCTCTTCTCTTCTCTTCCCTTTTTTTTTCTTTTTTTGTATTTTTTTTGTATTTTTTTTGTATTTTTTTTTCTTGAATAATCAGGCAGACTTCACAGTTCACGTATCTGATTCAGGAACCCTAATTCCAAGAAGAAAAAAAAAACCCAGAATAACAACGATCACGAGAATGAACAAACACGAAGTAACAAGGGCAAATCACAGATCAGATTCGCAAACCCTAAACACAAAATTCCAGATCGTAATCGAACACCTTTTTTTTTTTTTTTTTATACGGTTTAGAAACGAGAACGAATAAGAAAACGAACAGAAACAAAAACGAATAAGAACAGAAACGAAAAAGATATGATAAACCTGAGACTAGAACTGTGCTTTGATACCAACTGATACGAACTCCGCCAATAATGTGACGAAACCCGTAACACGATTAAATGTCTCGGACCGTTCTACTGTCAGAGTCAATGCAAACTGCGACCCAACACCTATAACAGATGCGAACCTTGGTATAAAGGATGAAGACGCCACAATCAAGGATGGAAAACTCGATTGATAAGTCCAGGTATGAACGCCACAGAGTAAATCTGATAAGTTCGAATAGTTCTTCAAAGAACCAAAGAGAAAACTCTCACAATATTATTAATGATCAAAACTGAATATTACAAACCCTAAAACTGTTTAAATAGCTGAGGCTTAAAGTTGGGCCCTTTTAAGCCTACGAAATATTATGGTCCAATATAATTCACCCCAAAACTAAAATAAAAGGAAACTAATGAACATAAAAAAATCCCTAAGTTGGCATGCAAGCCTATAATTTATTCTAGAGCTTGAATCATGGACACCCAGCCTTGTGGATCACTAGTATCCTCCTTTGGGCCACTCAGATTAGTTTCAACCCAAATTTGTTGAACCAGCCCATTGAGATTGTCCTTGAACCGCTTTGCTCGCGCCCTTGTAACCGGACCAATTGGTACGTGGTTCGGATCCGCATTCCACCTTGTGCTAGCCGCTATGTTCTCATCACGGCATGTTCTCCAAATGTCGTGGAACATGAGGAGAAATTGCTAAAAGGTGATTAAAAGATTATACATCTTTTATCAAGCAAGTGTCGTCATCATCTCAAGTAATCCCCTCCGGGCAAACAAAACTTCCTAACACATAACCCTAATCAAGAACTGATTTCCTAAAATTGAAAGGTTCTATAGAAACTACTATGCACAGGCTGGGTTTTGGTCAAATAAGGGACCCTTGACACACACCCGATAGGATGCTTCATATACCAAATCATGGTACGAGATCAAGGGTGATCACACAGTCCCATGATGACTTGACCGACCGGGTTGCCCCGAGCCTCCAAGGTCATAGCTCCGTGCAATCGACTGGCTGGACATGCAAGTGAAATGCAACAGGCACGCAAAGATTGATTAATTCGATTAAAAGGATGTTTTTCAAGTCTAATCCTCAAGTGAACCCAAAATCAGAATTCTGGTCTGCGAAACCAGAGATTCTGGGTTCGATCCCCAGCAGAGTCGCCAGATTGTGGATACCGGCATTTGGGCCCACTTTTGTTTTTTTAAAACAAATTTTCAAATTTCAAAGAGTCGCCACTTAATTTTTAAAAGGAAAAATTAAGAAACCATTTCAAAAGGAAACTGATCTTTTAGAAACCAGAGATTAACTAGGTCCGGGGATTATGGAATGAGAGAGGAAGGAGCCCATCGGACTAAAGCACCCTCTCTCATCCTATCTTGTGATAGGCCTCTACTCAACATCCTTTTAATCAAATTTATTAATCTAAGCATGCCATCAACTAATACATATATACATATACATCACAAGAGCATGTCCAAAGGGTGTAAAATTGCAATTGACAAAATATCATTCAAAAGCCACGTAATTCAGGTAACAAGCGATATGATATGCAATAGAGAACAAGTGAACTTACCCGAGATCCAGCAGCTATAATAAACGTGCAATGCATGCGAAAAAGAAAATCCTAAAAAGAGTCTCTAATCACATATACACATAAGGCAAAACCTAATTCTAAGGTGTCGCGCATTAAGTCGAAAAATCAATAAAAACAAGAAATTAAGATAAACTAAAGAGGAGTTCTAGAAATCGTACCTTAATAGCGCTACAAAACAAAGGGTTAGTCCACATGATATGAAAAATACAATGTTAAAAATGACAATCCTAAATTTCTAGCTTACATCTATCTAATGTAATTAAATCCAAAGCAAATAAGTCTTAATTACAAGTGTCGAATCATATAGATGAATATGTACATGGACAAGGATAAACTATGAAATACTCTTAAACTTTGAATTCAAGCTCAACTAATCATTATTAAAGCATGGTTTAAGCCCTAGATCATAGAAAAGTCATTTAGACCCTTATTTACAAAGTAAGTCAAATGTGTCACAAAACTCTGAAAATTGCAGAGAGCAGACCAGAACCTAAAAGAAATAAAAAGCATATCTCCCATGGTTTGATCTTGATGATTTTTGGACTCAATATGCCTCTGTGAGTCTAGTTTTCAAATCAAAAAGAAAATCAAAGTTCCAACGGTCGGATCTCCGGGAATATGAAAAATACTAGACATCACTCAGCACTTTACAACCTTCTGTCCAGAATTCTTGCCCGATTTATTAAAAATAGCAAAACAATCCGAATTGCTTTGTTCTTTTTAGGGTGACTTCCTAACACATTAATATTCATAGAAAAAATTATTTGGAGTCACAAACACTTTATTAGAACTCTGATTTAATTGTTTCAAAAGAGTGTCACTGTTCTGAAACTATTCTGAAATTCTGGACAGATTGTATTTGTGTCACAAAACTCATGATCAAACCATGCTAAACATGAAACCACCTGATGAGAACATGGCGGCTAGCACAAGGTGGAATGCGGACCCGAACCACGTGCCAATTGGTCCGGTTACAAGGGCACGAGCAAAGCGGTTCAAGGACAATCTCAATGGGCTGGTTCAACAAATTTGGGTTGAGACTAATCTGAGTGGCCCAAAGGAGGATACTAGTGATCCACAAGGCTGGGTGTCCATGATTCAAGCTATAGAATAAATTATAGGCTTGCATGCCAACTTAGGGACTTTTTATATTCATTAGTTTCCTTTTATTTTAGTTTGGGGTGAATTATATTGGGCTATAATATTCCGTAGGCTTAAAGGGCCCAACTTTAAGGCTCAGCTATTTTAACAGTTTTAGGGTTTGTAATATTCAGTTTTGATCATTAATAATATTGTGAGAGTTTTCTCTTTGGTTCTTTGAAGAACTATTCGAACTTATCAGATTTACTCTGTGGCGTTCATACCTTGACTTATCAATCGAGTTTTCCATCCTTGATTGTGGCGTCTTCATCCTTTATACCAAGGTTCGCATCTGTTATAGGTGTTGGGTCGCGGTTTCCATTGAATCTGATAGTAGAACGGTCCGAGACATTAATCGTGTTACGGGTTTCGTCACATTATTGGCGGGGTTCGTATCAGTTGGTATCAGAGCACAGTTCTAGTCTCAGGTTTATCATATCTTTTTCGTTTCTGTTCTTATTCGTTTCTTCTGGTTCTGTTCGTATTCGTTTTTGTTTCTCTTCGTTTTCTTATTCGTTCTCGTTTTTGAACCGTATCAAAAAAAAAAAAAAAAAGGTGTTCGATTACGATCTGAAATTTTGTGTTTAGGGTTTGCGAATCTGATCTGTGATTTGCTCTTGTTACTTCGTGTTTGTTCATTCTCGTGATCGTTGTTATTGTGGGTTTTTTTTTCTTCTTGGAATTAGGGTTTCTGAATCAGATACGTGAACTGTGAAGTCTGCCTGATTATTCGAAAAAAAAAAAAATACAAAAAAAAAAAAAAAAAAAAAGAGAAAAAAAAAAAAAAAAAAAAAAAGAAAAGAAGAGAAGAGAAGAGATCTGTAGGGAAAAAAAAAAAAAAAAAAAACTCGGCTTAAAATTTTATTTTTGTTTTGCGATATTTGGGGTCTAAGGAGTCCGAATCTGACCTTACTCCATAGTGTGAAAATTTTTTTTCCGAAAATTCCATTTTTTGTGCTTTTGGAAACCTAGCCATCCGCGTTCGTTTTGTCGTCGTGCTTTCAGCTTCCAAATTTGATTGGTCTAGTTTGGGTGTGGATTGTTACTGAGAAATTCTGGTCATTGTTTGAACAGTTTCATAAGAACCGAGTGAGAATTACTACGAGTGGAAAAAGGCAAGAGTGGTGAGCACATAAGAGGGTAAAAGCCAAATTGATTTTCAGTTTAAACACGAGTGAACTTGAGTGATACATCCTAGTTGAGTGAAACACGTGAGCGAGAGTTGTGAGGTCCTATATATTTTTTTTTATCTAATCTTTGTTTTGCAGTGAAATATGGCCCATAAAGACAAAAACATTGCCGGGGAGGTTTCGGGAGAGACTGATCAGAAACTACTATTGGAGGCATTAATGGGTGAAATGAGGAGGGTATTGAGGACAGAGATGGATCAAGTCCATGAACGGTTAGATAGAGTAGAGAATGCACGTGTGGAGCAGCCACAAAACAATGCTCCTCATGGACGTAGAAGAGAGAGAGTTCAACCGAGGGGAGTGAGAGTTGAAGAAGAGGAGTATTTTTGGGAAGACTTTGACGAAGAAAATGATCAGGAGTCAATAGATAATCATAGGAGATATGGTGGTCGGGGTAGAGAAGTTAGGTTTAGAGAAGCTAGGAACCGGGAAGATAATAATTTGGGTAGTATTAAGATGAAGATTCCTTCGTTTCAAGGGAAGAATGATCCGGAAGCCTATCTAGAATGGGAGAAGAAGGTAGAATTAGTATTCGATTGCCACCATTACTCTGAGGCTAAGAAGGTAAAACTTGCTGCCATTGAATTTTCTGATTACGCTATCATTTGGTGGGATCAATTGGTGTTGAATAGGAGAAGAAATAGGGAGCGTCCAATAGAGACGTGGGAGGATATGAAAACTGTGATGAGGAAGCGGTTCGTTCCAAGCTATTATTACCGAGAGTTGTACAACAAGTTGCAAAGTTTGAGGCAAGGTAATAGGAGTGTGGAAGAATATTATAAGGAGATGGAAGTAGCTATGATTCGAGCGAATGTAGAGGAAGATCGAGAGGCCACAATGGCTAGATTCTTAGTTGGGTTGAATCGGGAAATTGCCAATGCAGTGGAATTGCAACACTATGTTGAGTTGGAGGATATGGTACACATGGCTATTAAAATTGAGAATCAACTCAAGCGGAGGGGCAGCAGCACACGTCCAAGCCAAAATCCAAGCCAAAATTCCAATACATCCGCTTGGAAACCAAATAATTGGAAAAGAGATGAGAAGCAGCCTTTGGTGAAGCCAAAAACTGAGCAAAAACAAGAAGTGACCAGCCATGGAAATCAAGGTAAATCTGATTCTTCTACTTCTAGAAATCGTGACATTAACTGTTTTAAATGCCAAGGCAGGGGACATATAGCAAGTCAATGTCCAAATAAGCGGGTTATGGTGATGCGAGACAATGGTGAGATTGAAACCGAAGATGAAGATGACAATGACTCTGTGCCACCATTGGAGGATGCCGATGATGAAGAGTACGCTGCCCAAGGGGATTTGTTAGTGGCGAGGAGAGCTCTAAATATGCAAGTTAAAGAAGATGATGAGGTGCAACGGGAGAACATTTTTCATACGAGATGTCATGTCAAAGATAAGGTGTGTAGTATGATCATCGATGGGGGGAGTTGCACTAACGTTGCTAGCACAACTTTAGTGGAAAAATTAGGGCTGCCAACAATCAAGCATCCACGGCCTTATAAATTGCAATGGCTCAATGATAGTGGAGAAGTAAGGGTGACTAAACAAGTAATAGTTCCTTTTCGTATTGGGAGATATGAAGATGAAGTTTTGAGTGATGTGGTTCCGATGCAAGCTGGACACTTGTTGTTAGGGAGGCCATGGCAATTTGATCGACGTGTTAAGCATGATGGTTTCACAAATAAATACTCGTTCGTGCTTAATCAAAGGACAATCACCTTAGTGCCTTTGACACCGAAGCAAGTTTATGAAGATCAAGTGAGGTTGCAAAGGGAGAGTGATCAAAAGAAAGAGAGTGAACAAAAGAAAAGGAGTGAGAAAAATGAGAGGGAAAAAGAAAAGAAAAATGCAGCCATTGAGGGAAAATTAGAGGGAAACCAAAAAAAGAATTTTTATGCAAAAGCGAGTGAGATCAAACGAGCGTTGTTTTCAAATCAGCCTATGATTGTACTTTTGTACAAAGAGGCATTTTTAAACACTAACCAAATTGACTCATCTTTGCCTAGTTCTGTTGTTTCTCTTTTGCAGGAGTTTGGTGATATCTTTCCCGAGGAGGTTCCACATGGTTTACCCCCTATTCGAGGGATTGAACATCAAATTGATTTCGTGCCCGGTGCTACCATTCCAAACCGACCAGCCTATAGAAGCAATCCTGAGGAGACAAAGGAGCTACAAAAGCAGGTTAGTGAGTTGATGGAAAAGGGGTACGTAAGAGAAAGTATGAGTCCATGCGCCGTTCCGGTGATTTTGGTTCCTAAGAAGGATGGGACGTGGAGAATGTGCGTTGATTGCCGAGCCGTCAACAACATAACGGTAAAGTATCGACACCCTATTCCTCGCTTAGATGATATGTTAGATGAGTTGCATGGTTCTTGTATATTTTCTAAAATTGATTTGAAAAGTGGGTATCATCAAATTAGAATGAAAGAAGGTGATGAATGGAAAACTGCATTTAAAACAAAATATGGTTTGTATGAATGGTTAGTTATGCCTTTTGGATTAACTAATGCTCCTAGTACTTTTATGAGATTGATGAACCATGTTTTGTGTGCTTTCATTGGAAAATTTGTAGTTGTTTATTTTGATGATATCCTGATTTATAGCAAAAACTTGGAAGAGCATTTGAAGCATTTAAAACTTGTGTTAGATGTGCTTAGAAATGAAAAGTTGTTTGCTAACCTAAAGAAGTGCACTTTTTGCACCGATAAGCTTGTGTTTCTTGGTTTTGTTGTGTGTGCACAAGGAATACAGGTTGATGAAGAAAAGATTCGTGCTATCCAAGAATGGCCAAGCCCATCTAGTGTAAGTAATGTGCGAAGTTTTCATGGACTTGCTAGTTTTTACAGGAGGTTCGTGAAAGACTTCAGTAATATAGCTGCACCGATAACCGAAGTCATCAAGAAAAATGTTGGGTTCAAATGGGGGGAAGAGCAAGAGAAGGCATTTCAATTACTCAAGGAGAAGTTAACTCATGCACCTTTACTTGCTTTACCTAACTTTACAAAAACTTTTGAAATTGAATGTGATGCTTCAGGTTTAGGTATTGGCGCCGTGCTTATGCAAGAAGGAAGACCGATTGCATATTTTAGTGAGAAGTTAAGTGGGGCTGCCTTAAACTATCCCACGTATGACAAGGAGATGTATGCATTGGTTCGAGCTTTGGAGACATGGCAGCATTACTTGTGGCCTAAAGAGTTCGTGATTCACACCGATCATGAGTCTTTAAAGCACCTTAAAGTCCAACACAAGCTGAACAAGAGGCATGCACGATGGGTTGAATTCATTGAGACGTTTCCATATGTCATTCGATATAAACAAGGTAAGGAGAACATCGTTGCCGATGCACTTTCTCGAAGGTATATTCTAATCTCCACTCTTGATGCTAAGATTCTTGGTTTTGAGCATATTAAAGAATTATATCCTTTAGACCTAGATTTTAGTGAAGAGTTTGAATCTTGTGAAAAAATTGCCCATAATAAATTCTATAGGCATGAGGGGTTTTTATTTCGAGAAAATAAATTGTGCATTCCAAATTGTTCTGTGAGAGAGTTGCTTGTGAGAGAGTCACATGGGGGAGGGTTAATGGGACATTTTGGGGTAGTTAAAACATTAGCCGTTCTGCAAGAACACTTCTATTGGCCACGCATGAAACAAGATGTTGAGAGAATTTGTGGTAGATGTGTCACATGTAGGCGAGCGAAATCTAGAGTACAACCCCATGGCTTATACACACCTCTTCCAATTCCTAGTGAACCATGGATTGATATTTCAATGGATTTTGTGTTAGGTTTACCTAGGACTAAACACGGTCGAGACTCAATTTTTGTGGTTGTGGATAGATTTTCCAAGATGGCACATTTTATTCCATGTCACAAAACTGATGATGCTTCACATGTTGCTGATTTGTTCTTTAAGGAGATTGTGAGATTACATGGTATGCCTAGAACCATTGTTTCAGATAGAGATGTTAAGTTCTTGAGTTACTTTTGGAAGACCTTGTGGTGTAAGTTGGGGACTAAGTTATTATTTTCTACTACTTGTCATCCACAAACTGATGGTCAAACCGAAGTAGTAAATAGGACTTTATCTACTTTGTTAAGGGCTATTATTAAAAAGAACATCAAAACATGGGAAGAATGTTTACCACATGTTGAGTTTGCTTATAATCGTACTATCCATTCTGCTACTAAATTTTCACCCTTTGAAATTGTGTATGGTTTTAATCCTTTAACTCCTTTGGATTTATCTCCTTTACCTGTTACTGAGCATGTTAATTTAGATGGCAAAAAGAAAGCAGATTTTGTTAAGCAGATTCATGAGAAAGCAAGGCTCAATATTGAGCGAAGAACGGAGCAATATGCAACGCAAGCTAACAAAGGGCGACGCAATATCATCTTTGAACCCGGAGATTGGGTTTGGGTACACATGCGAAAAGACAGATTTCCAGCACAAAGGCGTTCTAAATTGCTTCCCCGAGGCGATGGTCCTTTTCAAGTTCTTGAGCGCATCAATGACAATGCCTACAAGCTAGAGTTGCCTGGTGAGTATAATGTTAGTACTACTTTTAATGTTGCTGATTTATCTCCTTTTGATGTAGGTGATGATTTGAGGACAAATCCTTTTCAAGAGGAGGGGAATGATGAGAACATGGCGGCTAGCACAAGGTGGAATGCGGACCCGAACCACGTGCCAATTGGTCCGGTTACAAGGGCGCGAGCAAAGCGGTTCAAGGACAATCTCAATGGGCTGGTTCAACAAATTTGGGTTGAGACTAATCTGAGTGGCCCAAAGGAGGATACTAGTGATCCACAAGGCTGGGTGTCCATGATTCAAGCTATAGAATAAATTATAGGCTTGCATGCCAACTTAGGGACTTTTTATATTCATTAGTTTCCTTTTATTTTAGTTTGGGGTGAATTATATTGGGCTATAATATTCCGTAGGCTTAAAAGGGCCCAACTTTAAGGCTCAGCTATTTTAACAGTTTTAGGGTTTGTAATATTCAGTTTTGATCATTAATAATATTGTGAGAGTTTTCTCTTTGGTTCTTTGAAGAACTATTCGAACTTATCAGATTTACTCTGTGGCGTTCATACCTTGACTTATCAATCGAGTTTTCCATCCTTGATTGTGGCGTCTTCATCCTTTATACCAAGGTTCGCATCTGTTATAGGTGTTGGGTCGCGGTTTCCATTGAATCTGATAGTAGAACGGTCCGAGACATTAATCGTGTTACGGGTTTCGTCACATTATTGGCGGGGTTCGTATCACCACCTTAAAACAAAAATTTCAGTGGTAGAATATTGTGTTATTGACACTTTCCCGTTGGTTTTTACTTGATTTCAACGGTTAGATTTCGAACTAAAAATCTTTGATCAAAAACAGTTTGTGGATTCACTGTTTTTACTTTGCTAGTTCAATTTTTATTTGGTAACTCCAACTATTAAACCATGAAGTTGAGTTGAACCAAACCACTTCTCTTACCATTTGATGGCCATTAGAGACTATAAACCTTTATTCTTCATAGATTTCAAATGAAATATGGATAGACTTCATGAAATCTATAAGATAAGGAATCTAAACCATGGAGATGGGTTTAGACTCAAAACTACCTTCTCCTACCATTTGATGGTCATTGGAGAGGGAGACATGACTATGACCCATGAGTCCTAAAGGAATATAGAAGGGATTTCTCAAGACATCAAGTTTAGAAGATCCAACTCATGAATATGGACTTGGATCCTCTTATGAAGTGGTGATCAAACTTTGACTCCTATGTAAAGCACAAGCCTACATGGGATTCAAAAGATCATGCTCAAGAGATCAAAAGAGATATTGAAGATCTCCAAGACCTTCAAGAGAAGAATATAAACAAGAAAGTGGAAGAAAGTAATATGGAGACAAGAGAAACTCCTAAGTTTACTTGGTAAACAAAGAAAATAGTGAAAGATTTTAGGATTAGAGATTTTACGAGAAGAAAGAAAAAGCCAATAATCTATGGTTAGAGGATCACCTCCAAATTATCCTCAAAGTTTTCTTTTCTTTGAAGATCTTCCAAGCTCTTCTCTCTAATTCTCTAAACACTCTCTTTTCTCTCTAAAAATGTTGGTGTAATGGAAGTATTTTTTGCATGTGATCTCTCTCCCAATATGTTTCTTGGTGTTCTTCTTGGTCTCCCCTCTTTTAGGAAGATCCCTTCTCTTTTATAAGCAAAATTACCAGGTATTTTTGGTGAATTTCAGAGCAAAAAACAGGTGTAGTTCTCTCATTTGTTGGTACAATGTGTACTTTCTGAAATTATGCAGACTGCTGTCCAGCGCGGCAGTCTAGATACTGACGCGGCAGTCCGTGACTGCCGCTGCGGCATTTCATGACTGCCGTTGCGGCACTTCATGACTGTCGCGCGGCATTCATCAAATGTCGCGGCAATTAATGGATTGCCGCATTTTTGTCAGTCTTATGCGCATACGTATTGCTCTGCAAAATACAGACTTTAAAAGCGAACGACAGTCAGAAATCTGTGGCGGCATTCGGTGAACGCCGGAACGGCATTCTCTGACTGCCGCGCGGCACTCAGGGAGTGCCGCGGCATTCTTCCGTGTGCCGTTTCTGGCTAAGGTTCCCCTTTTAGGTCTTTTCTCTTTTTGAAACAAGTTATTTTTGAAGATCCTTTCCAAAAGTTGTGTTTTATATCTGAATTCTCCTAAATACCTGGTATTTCCCTCTTTCTGTGAAATTTTATCGCGTTTTGGAGAACTTTCTGAAGAGCTTGGAATACTTCGGATTTTTCGGTCATTGTCATCATTGGACGTGGAGGTGACGCTCTCCTGAATTCGACGGCCGGTCAAAATTGGGGTGTCTACAGTTCATTCCTTCCAATATTCATTCCTGAGAGAGTTACAAATATAGTTGGTTCGCCGGAGCAGTCGAACACCGTGCTTGTCTACTGCTGGTTATTACCGCTGTATCCTGGAGAGACAGACGCTGGAGATATCTTCAAGCACTTCTGGTGAGGCGGCGAATCTGTTTTAAGGAAACTGTGAAATATCACAGGCCTCGGTTTGATCTTATTTGTTGTAATTTTTTTAGTTATTGCTTTCTGTTTACATATTGTAATTCTATTTCTGTTCAAGTTCTATTTTTCCAATTTGTAATCCAGAATCTGTTTCTGTTTTCCAATTGTATCAATGTAATTTTTCCAACAACTAAAACGGAAAAAGAATTAATTCAAAAGCAATTGGTTGCATGGCCGGCATTCTTCAGCTCGTCTCTAAGTATCAACGTACCTGCAAATTTCTTACATTCGATAATTTAATTACTACTTCTCTCTCTCTCTCTCTCTCTCACCCAATTAATCATGTTCATTTTGATGATCAGGTAATAAAAAGCAACAGGAAAAGAACCAAACAAGAAGTAGCAAACATATTGTAGATGATGAAAAAGGAGGATCCGGCCAACAAATTTATCCTGGAATAGTGTCACCGAAAGTGGACCAAGTATTACTGGTGGTGGCAGAAAAGAGGAGAAAGTTGTTGGGGGCACTGGCCAAATGCGACCAAGATTTGAAAGCGCTCAAGAAGATCATTGAGGACCTCCCCCACCACCACCACCACCTGTTCATAACCCAACAGCTGACTGGGGTGTCTCATGTGCCTAAGGAGGAACAAAACTTCATGATGCCGCCTATTTCTATCAACCCAACGCCTGCACCTACATGCACACAGACACATGGTTAGTTTTTGTATTCTCCAGCCCTATATATGTATTGTTTGCATATGGGTTATTTCCTTGTTTTTTTATTTATTTGGGTAGTTGTGTTGCAATTCAACTCATCTATGGCTAAATCAATTATACTCCTAATACCATTATTAGGCTTGGCAAATGGGCAGATTTGGACCGGACTCATATGAGACCCGTATATTATCAATTTATCAGGTTCTTCCCGGTTATGATTGGGTTGGGTGAGACTGGCTCCCCGCCCCCTCTCTTTGGTGTTCCCTTAAATCTTTCCCCCAAATGACTGTTTTTGAGTTATTTTTAACTTGATAAAATTTGATTTAGGTGGATAATTTAAAAAAAAACTTATTATTCAACATTGTAAGGTTTTGATGAAAAATTTATTTGGATGACTTTTCCATTAAAGTATTGTCAACTACATGGTTGTTTTGTATTTCACCATTACTTGTTCCTGTAACTATAATACATTTATGTAACATTTATGGTGCCTAAAGCACCAAATTAATAATACAAAAATTACTTGGGTAATCTTTTCATTAAATGATTTTCAACTAAATCCTTTTGTATTTTACCATTACTTGGTCCAGCTGGAAAAAAAATGTATATATATACTACATGACTATTATTTGAGTTCAAAAAATCAACCAAATAACAATCCTAAATTATATAACAATCCAAAAATAGAATGAAAATGCTCAAAAACAACTACTCTTGTTTACAAAGTTATTAAAACAAAAATATATCATCACTAAGCTAGAGTCACAATTAACAAATTGCAGCTAAATAAGATGATTACAACATCCAATCACCTCCCCATCTCCACCATCAGTTCACAAGTACTAAATGCATCTATAAATAAAGAAAAATAGTTAAAACAAAGTACTGAATAAGCTACTAGCTAAAAAAGTAATAGAAAATTATTGGAAAATCCCTACAAGTAACCCTCAAAAGTTTAAAACTCCAACTGGTTTGACCATTTTGTAGAAAGGACAAAAAGAATCTAAGTCAGTGCTCACACGGTATAAGTGCATGCACAATAGAAGATCACACGTTGCCCAAGTGCCTCACGCGAGCAAGATTCCTTCAGCCACTCACATTGTGTGAGTTGCTGTACCTTATGATATACATTTCAAAAATGTTTTTTTTTTAACTTTAAAAACCTTCATAACTTTTTATCTATAACTTTGTTTCTTACAAATTTTATACCGTTGAAGCCGTGTCGACGAGAGCTACAAAACTAGTACCATTGGAGATACCTTTTGACCAAAAGAAAAAAAACTCTTATTTTTACATGTCATGTTCCAGACGAACCTAATAGAATTTTCACATAATGTGTATGAGTTATTGAATTTTCAGGTAATATTCACGTATGTCAAGTTGATATGTTGTGAGAAAAAAAAACCGAATATTCACTTTTTCTAAAGGAGAGTTTTAGTGAAATTTCACAAGAATTTTGCATTTGTTTGGGGGGGGGGGGGGGGGGGGGGAACTATGTTTTATAATTGATTTGTGAAATTTGAATTTTTTTTTCAATGAAATATGCACTGTTTAATATGAAAGAAAAATAGAGAGTAAAATTTCACTTGAAACTCAGTATCCAATAGTACGCCAGATTCAGTTGGGAGAATCTGGGTGGGGTGGAACCCTGACAAGATCAATCTTACTATTCTTAGAATATCTTCACAAATTATCCATGTTTATATTGCTAATGATGATCTTAGCGTTCAGTTTGAGGCATCATTTATTTATGGCTTTAATACATGACAGGAGAGAAAAGCATTATGGTCTGAGTTAAACGTCCATGTTAAAGATAATATAAATCATGTCCTTCTTGGAGATTTCAATGTGGTGTTACACCCCAACGAAGTCTCTGAATCTGACTTTGGGTTAAATTCTGATATAACTGATTTCCGGAAAATGGTTAATTCTCTTTGTTTAACTGATCTTAGATTTTTGGGAGAATTTTTTACCTGGAGTAATCGTAGATACGGAAGGTCGGATTATACTCAAAGGAAATTGGATAGAGCATTGGTTAACAAAAAATGGCTGGAAAACTTTAACGATTCTTATGTTCATTTCCATGAACCAGGTTTATCTTACCACTCCCCTCTTGTCCTCTATCTGGATAAAACGACTAGGAGGAAGGGTAGACCTTTTAAATTCTTCAACTTTTGGACACAGCTGGATTCTTATACTCCAACCGTGTCTAATGCTTGGATTACTTCTGTTAATGGTACTTCCCAGTATAAAGTTTGTCAAAAACTGAGATTGGTTAAACATGAGTTGAAAAAGTTGAGTAAAAGTTTTATTGGAAAAGAGAAGTTGCTAGCTGATGAAGCTAGAGCTAATTTAAGAGTGGTTCAGTCTGACCTTCTAAAAACTCCTTATTGCCCTTCTCTTATTCTTAAACAGAAACAATGTTTTTCCGATTTCTTGACAGCTGTTTGGATGGAGGAAGAAACCCTAAAGCAGAAATCTAGAGTACAATGGCTAGCAGCAGGAGACAAAAATTCTAAATATTTTTTTTTTTTTTTTTTTTTTGTTTTTTTGTTTTTTTCGTTATCCATGCACTCAATTTTTCAGCCTCACAATAGAAAAAATGGCTAGAGAGAGAAACTCTCCCTTCTCTCTAGAATTTGGGTAGTTCCTTGCTTTTCCATCTTCCTTTCCCCCTTTCCTCCCCTCCATCTTTCCTTCTTTCCCTCTTTTCATCTCTCTGTGGTTTCTTCTTCTTTTCAAATTTCTATTTCTGTTTCTCTCTAAATCTTTTATTTTATTTTCTTTCCTTTCTAAGCTCAAGATGGGTTCTAACAAGAAGACAAGGGATCATGGTAAATCTAAGGCTGCTGGAATTCCTTTGGTTACCCGTGGAGAGCATGCAAATGTTCCACATACTAATGGAGATTCATCTGTCTTGGGTATTATTGCTCCAGAGCTTGAGAGTAAATACTCTCTCAAAGGAGATGGGTCAGTGATACTTAAAGATGGACCTCAACCTGGTGGTTTCATCTCTGATGGGAAGGTCCGCGTTCTCAATGCTGCTAAACCTACAAGATCTATAAGTTCTTTTGATAATCATGGAGGAATGGTACATGTTCTAAATGATGCTAATTCAACATCTCTTGTTACCAATCCTCACTCTGTTCCTGAAGAACCCATGGTCAAGTGGGCAGTTAATAAAGTTGGTAGCTCTTCTGATCTTGTTAATGGTGAGTCTACTACAAATGGTCCTAACTCTACTAAGGTTGATTCATCTGGAAATGATGCTTCAGCTTCTACCAAGGTATACCAGGAATTTATAATTTCGGATCCATCCAAAACTTATGCTTATGCTGTTAGGGATGCCGGAATATTTGATCTTTCTAAGATTAATGGTAATGACATTTCTGAGGATGATTTGGAACTTGTTGAGGAATGGGATGAGGTTCTCTCTAGTCCAATTCAACAAGAAGAGGGAGAGACTAGCATAGAACCTAAATTTCAGAAAATTCAAGACTCCAATGAACTGCTCAAAAGAAGGATCCAAGGTCACTCTGTGTCCACTATTTCTCCACCACAGTCTAAGGATTCCGGTGGTTCCAAGAGTTCTTCAATTATTGAAAGCAGCAAGATGATAAAGTCCAAAAATGAGGGTAGTTCACTTTTTGATCTGCCAAATCCTAATATCCGGTGTACCGAGGAGTTTGTGGAAAGTGGACACTACGCGCCTAAACTTACACACAGTGATACAGCTCATACTCCCTCTAACGGTCATATTGGTCAGCTTAATATTCAAAAAGGAATGGCGCATTGTCCTATTAGTCACATGGGTGTTCCAGGCTTTACCGTGATTCCCGACGCTTTGTCGGTAGAAAATCAGCAGGGCAAAATGCCTTGCATTGGTGCAAGTGGACTGCACGCGTCGTTGGAATCCCCCAACAGTAACCTTGTTGACCCAATTTCCTCACCTAATGTGCCCGTTACCCACGTGATTATTGCCCCAAATTTAGGCAGTGTGTCGGATACGGCTTCTATCAAAAACCAAGCAACTACAGCTTTAACCGGATATTCAGGACCCTTGTCTGCGCATGCTTCCAATAGCCCAATGCATGCCAATGGTTTAATAGATGGTGCTATCCACGTGGTTTCACAAAAATCAGCCTCTATAAAGTTACCCGGGCCCATTGACAAAGGTGATGTGGCCTCCAACTCCAATAACCAAGAGAGTAATGTTCCTATTACAATTCTGAATTTACATGCCACACCTTCGATTTCTTCAGTTGCTGCTTGTGGAATTATGGCCCCACCCATTACTACCCCTCACGTGAAGCCCTCTCACCAGGCAGTCCTCAACTCTAATTTACCTAGAGTAGGCCTTATTAAATCTCCAGCTCCTCTCCTATCTATCAGTCCCCTTAAGGCTAATCTAGCCCATGGTGCTAATTGGGCCTCTCTACTACAACCTAAAATTGCTGCTGGTATAAAAGTTAATTACATCAAACACCCCAGGGACATGGAACGTATCAAAATCAGATTGCCAAAAGCCATTACCGATGAAGGAAGCAAAGCTTGGGAATACACTCTTGTTGGGTACTTTACAGGTAAGAAATTGCCTTATTCCTTGGTGAAAAATGCCACTTTAAGACTCTGGGGTAAACTGGGACTCCATGACATGCTAGCCACAGAGACTGGCTATTTCTTTTTCAAATTTAATTCTCAAGATGAAAGTGAAGCTATATTGGAGGGTGGCCCTTGGCACATTGCTGGGCAGCCTATTATTCTTAAAAATTGGCAACCAGGGTTGGAACTTACAAAAGATAAACAGACCACTATCCCTGTTTGGGTTAATGTCTACAATATTCCACTGGAATATTGGAATTCTGACGGATTTAGTTACATTGCTAGTGCGATTGGGAAACCGCTACATGTTCATAGAATGACTGCCTCATGCCGAAGGATTGACTATGCCAGAATTTGTGTTGAAGTCGATGCTGCATTTGATTTGGTCAAAGAATTTGATATTGAAGTTGAGGATTCAGTCAATGGGGAATTGAAACTGATTACTATCAAGGTTGAATACCAATGGAGCCCCATTAGGTGTGCAAAGTGCAAGACATTTGGCCATGATTGCAATAAAACTCACAGACCTCAATCTGTCAATATAGGCCACTCTGTTCAACCCTCCAAAGACCAAAATATAGGTGTTTGGAAAGTGAAAGGGAAAGGTAAGTTAACTACAGAACTAGACCCTTCTAACTACCCCTCTTCTTCTAATGAAAATGCGAAGGCCCAACCGGATGAAAATATTGGGGAAATATGCCCTCAACAATCAGAAATTAGGGGAAAGGAGGAAGGAACGAAACATCAAGTACATTCAACCCAAGTTCAACCAACTGTGAGCAATCAATTCTTAGTATTGGAGGAGATTGATAGTCTTCCAAGGGATTTTATTCAACCAAAGGAACCAGCTTGCTATTTAGAAGCACCAATTCTGTCAGTTTCAGCAACTTTGGAAGGTAGTCTTAATGCCCATATGGAGGATGATAGAAAAGAGGATCATGATAAGCATAGTGGAAACTTCCAGGATGTGGAACCTTCCCATCAAACAACTCATGAGAACTCCAATCACAAGCAGATTAGTGTCAAGATCCCGAGCCCTGAGAATCAAAATAAGCAGAGGGAAAGCGACAACAATCCTTCTAAGGAGGAATCTTGTTCCAGGCAGCTGGTGTATACTAAATCCTTCTTCCAGAACACTACAACTATACACTCCGGTGAGGATTCTAGTGATGATGAAAAACAGGTTTTTCTTACTCCCTCTCCCTACAATTCTCAGTCAAAAAAACACATTAAACAAGTCAAGAAGAACAAGAAGAGCAGTTCTTCAGGAAGAAAGAAACACCCCTTTAAACGTAATTAATGATTATTGGATGTTGGAATATTAGGGGTCTCAACCAATTTAATAAACAACAGGAAATGTCCAAATTTGTCACTTCTAATCATATTGATATTCTGGGAATTACTGAATCTAAAGTTAGGATGCCTAATCAAGATAAAATTCAAAAAAGTATCCTTCCTAATTGGCACTTTGTCACTAATAGCCAACCGAACTCTGTGGATAGGATTTGGGTCGGCTGGGACCCAAACAAAGTTAGTTTAACTGTCCTGAGAAATAATAGTCAGATTATTCATGTTAGTGTTGAAGACATCAATCACACTATGACTTTCGAAGCTTCCTTTGTTTATGCTTTTAATACTATTCAGGAAAGGAGAAGCCTGTGGGTTGATCTAAAATCTATCTCAGGCTCCGTTGGTTCAATTCCGTGGATTACCCTTGGAGACTTCAATGCTACTCTCAACTCTAATGAAAGATTTGGGGGTAATCCAGGTGGAGACCAAGGAGCTAAGGAATTTAATGCTTGTGTGAATGCCTCTTGCCTTGTAGACCTTAGGTTCACAGGAATTTTTTTTACATGGAGCAATCATCGAATCAAGGAAAAGCTGGATAGAGCTCTTGTCAATCAAGCTTGGCTTGGCAAATTCCCTTCAGCTTTTGCAAACTTTCTCCCCTTTGGTATTTCCGATCACTCTCCTTTTCTTGTTAAAATGGACTGTGCTAGTAGGAGAAAAGGCCACTCGTTCAAATTCTATAACTATTGGACTGCGATGGACAAATTTGAGGACTTGGTTAGGAATTCTTGGAACAAAACTATCAATGGCAACTACCAATTCCAATTATGTCATAAGCTGAGAAATCTTAAAATTGATCTTAAAACCTTTTCTAAAGACTCTTGTGGCCGAGAAAAATTGAAAGCGGATAAAGCTAGGACAGATCTTATGCACTGCCAAACCATGTTAGATGAGCACCCCGATGACCTAGCCCTAAGAGATCACGAACGTCATCTCATGGGAATTTTTTTGGAAGCTATTCGGGTGGAAGAGGAAGTCATGAGGCAAAAATCTAGAGTCCAATGGCTTGAAGCTGGGGATAGGAATACCACTTTCTTTCACCAGTCCATCAAGAATCGTAGAAACAACAAACGTATAGTATCCATCCACTTACCTAATGGTGAAATGACACAAAATGAAGTGGAAACAAAAATTGAAGCTATTAGATACTTTAAATCTATGCTTGGTACTCCTGCTACTAACAACTATCCTGGTATTAATGAGCTCCGAAATGTTATTCATAAAAGAATTCCTACCGACGCTTATACTAGTATGGATAATATTCCTAGTGATGATGAGATTAAAGATGCTATGTTCAGTATCCATAGTAATAAAGCACCAGGGCCTGATGGTTATAATGCTCACTTTTTCAAAGAAACTTGGAATATCACCGGTGCTCTTGTTACTCGAGCTATAAAAGAATTTTTCATCTATGGAGAACTTTTACGTGAGTCTAATGCAACTATTATTGCTCTTATTCCTAAAATCTCCAATCCTTCTAAAATGAGTGATTTTAGACCCATTTCGTGTTGCAACACCATATATAAATGCATATCTAAAATTATTGCCAAAAGACTCCAACTTATCCTCCCTGACCTAGTGGACAATGCCCAATCTGCTTTTATAAAAGGTCGGAAGATAAGTGATAATATTCTCCTGGCTCAGGATCTCATGAGGGACTACCACAAATCTTTGGGTCAACCTAGAGCTGCAGCAAAAATTGATCTTATGAAAGCCTATGATAGTGTTAGTTGGAGATTTCTTTTGGATTTAATTGATATCTTAGGCTTTCCTCCCAAAATGCAACATTGGATTAAAACCTGTGTGACCAGCCCTAAATATTCCATCAATTTTAACGGAGAATCTATTGGGTATTTTGAGGGTGCTAAGGGTCTTCGGCAAGGCGATCCTCTCTCCCCCTATTTGTTTGTTCTTGTGATGGACACCTTAAGCCAATTAATCAATCATAATATTAGAAGATCAATCCAGTTTAAATATCATTGGAAGTGTGATAAACTCAATATATCCCATCTTTGCTTTGCCGATGACCTTTTATTATTGTTTCATGGTGATAAGGACTCAGCTCAGCTCATGAAAAACACTCTTACTCAGTTCTATGATTTTACAGGTTTACTTGCAAACACTAGCAAGAGCTGTTTATTTACCTCTGGCATTGAGGATCATGTTGTCCAATCCATTAGTAATATCCTCCAAGTCCCCATTGGATCCCTCCCACTTAAGTATCTTGGTGTTCCTCTTATAACTTCTAGACTTAAAAAAGGGGACTGTAATGAAATTATCACTAAAATCAGCTCTAGAATTACATCTTGGACTTCTAAATGCCTTTCTTATGCTGTTCGATTGCAACTAATCCAGTTTGTTCTTGCAGGTATTCAAAACTATTGGTCTGGTATGTCTATTCTCCCTAAGAGTGTCATCAAGGAGGTTGAAAAACATTTACGGAGATTTTTTTGGTCTGGGGGAGTTGAGAAAGCCCAAGGGGCTAAGGTGGCCTGGGACGCCATTTGCATCCCTAAAAAGGAAGGGGGATTGGGTTTAAAAAACCTTGTCCAACTTAATAAAACCCTTAATCTTAAACATATTTGGTCACTTTTCTCTCCGGGGAAATGTTCTCTTTGGGTTGATTGGGTTAAAACTTATCTTTTAAAAGGTAAAAGCTTTTGGGTCGTTAAGGCCCCGTCTCAGTGCTCTTGGTATTGGAGAAAACTTCTTAAACTTAGAGACATGGCCCGACCTTTATTGAAACATAAAATTGGTAATGGTTGTGGTACCTTCTTATGGTTTGACAATTGGCACCCATTAGGTCCCCTTCTTGATAAATTTGGCCCCAGAGTCGCCTATGATGCAGCCATCCCATTAAATGCGAAAGTTAAGGACATTATTGTTGATGGGGAATGGCAATGGCCTATCACTAATACATTAGAACTCATGGAGATCCGGACCCACATGCTTGATCTCCCCTCTCCCTCTGAAGCTCTTGACATAGCCACTTGGATTCCATCTCCTAAAGGGATCTTCAAGCTAGCTCATACTTGGGACCATCTTAGAGACACTCGCCCAAAGGTTCCTTGGCACCGTCTTATCTGGTTCCCTGGAAGTATTCCGCGTCATAGTATTATTTCTTGGTTTGCTATGCTTAACAGATTATCTACTCATGACAGGATATTTCATTTCACGCCTGGACCTTTGGCTTGTGTGCTATGCCACCGAGGTATGGAATCTCATGATCATTTGTTTTTTGGTTGCTCATTTTCTTCATTCATTTGGCAGGGATTACTACAACGATTGGAGATTACTTCCCCAGCTTCCTCTTGGAGCTCCGCTGTGGAATGGGCAGCTAGGACTTGGATAAAGACAACTCCCAACCACATCATCCCTAAAATGTGCCTTGGGTTGGTGGTCTATAGCATTTGGAAAGAAAGAAATGCGCGAACATTCAAATCTGAAGTTAAATCAAAGGAAAGGCTCCTACAAGAGATCTATCTCCAAATCTCTATACAGATTCAAATCAAGTGGAAGAATGACCCTCATCTCCCTAATTACATAGCTAGATGGACTTAGTTTGTCACTAGTATTTTGTTAGTTGTAATTTGGTTTTATTTTGATCCTTTTCTTGTTCATCTTTGCTGAGGTGGAGGGGGCCCTTGGGCTTTACTGTTTTGTTTTAGAGTTCCCCCTTCTTCCTTTCATTTTTTCATTGTTCTTTTGGTAGGATGGGTTCTTTTCTTGGCTCTTTCTTTTTGTTTGTCTCTCATCCGCTTTGCATCGCCAGGGTGCTTTTGTTTGTGATTATTGTATATCCTGGGGTATGCCCCTTGTATTTTGTATAGTGCCGTTTGGCTTGTTTTTTATTTATTCACCATTCACCGAAAAAACATATTAAAAATAGGAGAAATAGGAAAAGGATCTTTAAACTTGAAAAACCTGATGGCTCCTTTACGTGCAACGTTGAGGAAGCGAAAGTGGAGGCAGTAAGGTATTTTAAAGATTTATTAGGTACTCCTGCAAATAACCTGTACCCTGGGATTGCTGCTCTGAGAAGGGTTATTTTTAAAAGGATACCTGAAGGATTTGTAGAAGATCTTGATAGAATTCCCACCTCTATTGAGATCACAAAAACTCTTTTTAGCTTGCATGACAACAAGGCCCTTGGCCCAGATGGGTTTAATGCTTTTTTCTTTAAAAAATCTTGGGCTACTGTTGGTCCTAATGTTGTTGAAGCTATTCAAGAATTTTTTAACTCAGGAGAAATGTTAAGAGAGTCTAATGCTACCATCATTGCTCTGATCCGTAAGGTTCCCAACCCTTCTAAGATGGGGGATTTTAGACCTATATCTTGTTGTAATACTATATACAAATGCATTTCTAAAATTATTGCAAATAGAATCCAATCTTTTCTCCCTACCATTATTGATCAAGCTCAATCTGCTTTTGTTAAGGGTAGGAAAATTAGTGATAATGTCTTACTGGCCCAAGATCTTCTTAGGAACACTGCCTATTTCTATCAATCTGTTAAGAATCGAAGGAACAGAAAGCATATAGGCTCCCTGTTACTCCCTAATGGGAGTTACACTACTAATGGCGAGGAAGCAAGAAATGAAGCGATAAGGTACTTTAAAAATCTTCTTGGGGCGCCTTCCTTAAACGCTTATCCTGGGATTGCTGCGTTGAGAACCATTATTCACAAGCGTGTTCCTATGGAGGCCTTCATTAGTATGGACAATATCCCTACTGATGAAGAAATAAAAGAGACTATGTTTAGTCTCCATAGTAATAAGGCTCCGGGTCCGGACGGTTTTAACGCTCACTTTTTCAAAGAGACGTGGACCACCACTGGTGCTATAGTTACACAAGCGATCAAAGAATTTTTTATAACTGGAGAACTGTTAAAAGAGTCCAATGCCACCATAATTGCCTTAATCCCTAAAGTACCTAACCCTACCAAGATGGGTGATTTTAGGCCAATATCTTGTTGCAATACTATCTATAAATGTATTTCCAAAATCATCTCTAAGAGAATCCAAGCTATTCTCCCTGACATTGTTGATAATGCTCAATCTGCCTTCATAAAAGGTCGGAAAATCAGTGACAATGTCCTCTTAGCCCAAGACCTTATGAGGGATTACCATAAATCTTCTGGGCAACCAAGAGTGGCAGCGAAAGTGGACCTCATGAAAGCTTATGATAATGTTTGTTGGGATTTTTTATTTGATTTACTTGAAGTGCTTGGCTTTCCTACTAAAATGAAGATGTGGATTAAGGCTTGTGTGTCTACTCCTAGGTATTCTTTAAATTTTAATGGTGAGTCCATAGGGTACTTCAAAGGGGCGAGGGGTTTGAGACAAGGAGATCCTATGTCCCCCTATTTGTTTGTTATTATTATGGATACGTTGAGTCAGCTGATAAAAGTTAACATTCAGGGGTCGTCTTGTTTTAAATACCATTGGAAATGTAATAAAGTTCAAATCTCACACTTATGTTTTGCCGATGATCTTCTTTTACTTTTTTACGGTAGTCGAGGTTCTGCGCAACTTATGAGAGATACCCTTAATCAGTTTTATGAACTTATTGGATTAAAAGCTAATACTAGTAAGAGTTGCCTTTTTATCTCAGGAATTGATGAGGATGAGTCCAACGCTTTATGCCATATTATGCAATTCCCTCTCGGGTCCCTCCCTATGAAATATCTCGGGGTCCCTCTTATCACTTCTAGACTTAAAAAAAGGGATTGTGATGACCTGGTTAATAAGATTAGTTCTAGAATTACCTCTTGGACTTCTAATTGCCTCTCTTTCGCTGGTAGGTTACAATTGATTCAATCTGTGCTTGCTGGAATTCAGAATTATTGGGCTGCCATGTTTATTTTACCCAAGAGCGTTCTTAAACAGGTTGAGAAACTTATGCGTCGTTTCCTTTGGTCGGGAGGTATCGAGCACTCCTATGGGTCTAAAGTCTCTTGGATTAATGTCTGTAAACCTAAACAGGAAGGCAGTTTGGGTCTGAAAAATTTACCTCAACTCAATAAAGTTTTGAATTTTAAACATATTTGGGCTTTATTTTCTTCTAACCAAAACTCTCTTTGGATTAAATGGATACATATTTATATGCTTAAAGGAAAGAGTTTTTGGGCTGTTAAACCCCCTTCTCAATGCTCTTGGTACTGGAGAAAGTTGCTCAATCTTAGACCCATTGTTAGACCTATGCTTAAGCATAGAATTGGTAATGGATGTGGTACCTTTCTTTGGTATGATAATTGGCATCCTATGGGGCCGTTAGTGGAGAGAGTGGGTAGTAGAGTTAGTTATGATGTGGCTATCCCCTTGGATGCCAAGGTGTCAGAGGTTATCGAAGGGGAGGAATGGGATTGGCCTATTACTAACACTTTGGAACTCATGGAGATTAGAGATCAATTAAGCTCCATTCCATCCCCCTCTGAATCTCAAGATAAAGTTGTTTGAACTCCTTCACCTAATGGGCAATACTCTGCGGCACATACTTTGGATTATATTAGAGATTCTAGTCCGAAAGTTCCTTGGTATAATCTTGTTTGGTTTCCAGGTAACATTCCTCGTCAAAGCTTTATTTTGTGGTTAGCTTTTCTTAACAGGTTATCTACTCACGACCGCATCTACACTTTCACTCAAGGCCCCTTAGCATGTGTGTTATGTCACAAAGGTATGGAAAATCTTGATCACCTGTTCTTCAATTGCTCATTTGCTTCTTTTGTGTGGCAGGGTATTCTGCAAAGGTTGGGGATTGGTTGCAATGCTTCAACGTGGAACTCTATAATTGACTGGGCAGCTAGGACTTGGAATCAAAGACACCCTAAAAACATTATCCGTAAAATGTGTTTAGGGATGGTGGTGTACAGCATTTGGAGGGAGAGGAATGCCAGAACATTTCAAAAGGATACTAAGAGGAAGGAAATTATCCTCCAAGACGTTTGCAATTACATTCTTATCCAGATTCAAATCAAATGGAGAAACGACCCTCTTCTCCCAAGCTATATTGAGAGATGGGAGCTTAGTGTTCAGTGACACACTTTTGTTCTTTCTTTGGGCTTTATGCTTTAAGGTTTTATATGGTTGCTTTTGCTCAGCTTTGGCTGACTTGCCCTTTTTTCATGTTTTCCCTAGTCTGTTGTATTGCTTTGGGATGTTTCACTCTCTGTGGTGCTCTCGGTGATGGGCTCTTTCTAGGTTTTCTGATTTAGAAAGTGTCATTACTTTGTTTTGGTTTTACTGTACATCCTGGGGTATGCCCCTTGTACATATGTAGATGCCGTTTGGCTTTTTCTTTTTTGATTTATTTACCATTTTCCGAAAAAAAAAAAAAAAAACAAAAATGGGGGAAAACCTAGAGTTGCTGCCAAGGTTGACCTCATGAAAGCATATGATAATGTTAGTTGGGAGTTCTTATTTGACCTTCTGGATATAATGGGTTTTCCTCCTAAACTAAAGAAATGGATAACTGCTTGTGTTACTTCCCCTAGATACTCCATTAACTTTAATGGGGAATCTGTGGGATATTTTGATGGTGCTAGAGGTCTTAGACAGGGTGATCCTATATCCCCTTATCTATTTGTTCTTGTGATGGAGGCTCTTAGCCAACTTTTACAACACAATATTCAAAATGGCCAATTCAAATACCACTGGAGATGTGATAAGTTAAAAATATCCCACCTTTGTTTTGCTGATGATTTAATTATTTTACTGAATGGTGATCTTAATTCTGCAAAGTTGGTTCGGAAGACTTTAAATCAATTTTTTGATTTTTCTGGTCTTCAAGCCAACAATGCAAAAAGTTGTGTTTTCTTCTCTGGGATTGAAGACCAAGTGGCTAATGATATCTTGAGAGAATTCCAGTTTACTAAAGGATCTCTTCCTTTGTGGTACCTTGGAGTTCCTTTGATCACTACAAAATTAAAAAAATGCCATTGTGACGAGTTGGTTAATAATATTTGCTCTCGAATTACCTCCTGGAAATCTAAGTTCTTATCCTATGCAGGTAGGGCTCAGCTCATACGATCCGTGTTACTTAGGAATGTTTATTCTACCTAAAGGGGTAAACAAGTGGATCAAACATTAATGAGGTTCCTTTGGTCTGGTTCCACAGAGAAGGCACATGGAGCAAAGATTGCTTGGACTAAGGTTTGCAAACCAAAGGAGGAAGGTGGTTTGGGGTTTAAAGATGTTTATCTCACAAATACTCTACTGAACTTAAAGCACATTGGTAACATTCTTGACCCTAAAAATAAATCATTGTGGAAAGAGTGGGTGCACTTGTACATGATTAAAACTAAGAGCTTTTGGGAAATTAAAGCCCCTTGCCAATGCTCTTGGTATTGGACGAAATTATTAAAACTTAGGGGACTTGTTAAACCCATCATTATCCACAAAATTGGTGATGGTAAACATACCTCTCTTTGGTTCGATAATTGGCTTCCCATTGGGCCTTTGTTTGATAAATATACAAGTAGGATTGCTTATGATGCTGCCATTGATTCCAAAGCTAAAGTTGAGGCCATTATTAGCAACAATGACTGGAGGTGGCCTTTGTCTCAGTCCATTGGATTGAATGAAGTTAGAAATCTTTTAACTAATATGTATAAACCTAGTGGAATGTCAGATAGTATATCTTGGTCTATTTCTCCTTCTGGTAGTTATAATTTCACACATGTCTGGAACTATTTTAGAGATATTGGCCTTGTGGTCCCTTGGAACAAAATTGTTTGGTTTTCAGGATGCACTCCGAGACAGAATTTCATTCTTTGGATTGCAGTACAAAATAGACTTGCAACCCACGATAGAATCTATTCCTATACTCCTGGGCCTCTTGCTTGTGCATTTTGTCAGTGCCATATGGAGAGTCATAACCATCTTTTTTTTGGGTGTACTTATGCTATTTTTATTTGGCAGGATTTGATGCAAAGGTGCGAGCTTAGATGGAATAGGACAGATTGGGATGCTATCGTATAGTGGATGGCACAACATTGGAAGGGGGAGAAGATTCAACAAGCAATCCCAATTATTTGCCTTGGGGTAGCCGTTTATGGAATATGGAAGGAAATGAATAATAGGACCTTTAAAGGAAACTCTACTCCAAAAGAACAGCTATTGCAAATTTTGATTTCCCAAATCAACTTGCAAATTAGGTCTCAATGGAAACATCATCCCCTACTTGAGTCACATGCTAGATATTGGACGTAGTTGGGATATGTATTTTATTTGTATGTTGGGTTTGAATGTTGCTCTGTTGTAAGTTTCTTTTTTTGGCAGTTTTGTTTTGGTTTTCTCCAAGACAAGGTTTGTTTTGGACGTAGATGCCATTGTTTGTTTTTTGAGATTCCTTTGCCACTGTTTTGTTACTTTTTTGTTAGTGGCTTTGTTTGCCTCTAGTCCTCCTGCTGTGCTGTCCTTGCTTATCCTGGGGTATGCCCCTTGTACATTTGTACATCCTTTTTTTTGGAATATATTTACCCATTTCCGAAAAAAAAAAGAATATTAAGTGAAATTTCACTGAACTTGTGTTTTTGGCTTTTGTGTTTTGACTATCCTATGTTGCATTGTCTGTATGCAGTTTTTTTTTTGTGCTGATTGTATATCCTGGGGAATGCCCCTTGTACTTTTGTACAGTGCCGCTTGGCTTTCTTTTTCGTTAAATTAACCTTTTTTCCGAAAAAAATTTTCACTGAACTTGTACATGAATATTAAGTGAAATTTTACTTAAATTGACATTTGAGGGACTTTTTAACAAAGTAAGTATCAAATTAGACCTTAACTCTAGAGAGTTACTCCTAGCGACTTTTGGGATAGTTAGTGAAATTTCACTTGACATACTAAGTGAAATCTCATTAAACGAGTACACGAATGTTAAGTTTAACCTCAAGTTTTTCAGGAAGAAGGCATGTACTTGTTCAGTGAATTTTCAATTAATATTTATGTATGTCAAATTTATATGGTTAGCTGCCCAGACAAAGCATCATTCTTTGGTTAGCTGCCCAAAATCGTCTTTCTACACATGATAGAATCGTTAATTTTACTCCTGGACCTTTAGCTTGTATGTTTTGTCATAAGCATATGGAAACACATGATCATTTATTTTTTTCCTGCTCATTCTCATCTTTTGTGTGGCAGGGACTGATGAACAGATGCGGATTGCATTGGCAAGGTCAAAGCTGGATTGACATTTTGGATTCTATGGCTCAAAGGCTTACAGGCAATACAAGCCATCATGTGATACCTAAAATGTGTCTTGGAGTGGCAGTTTATGGCTTATGGAAGGAGAGAAACTATAGGTCTTTCAGGAATACCTCCAATACTAAAGAGTTTCTTCTGATGAACCTAATTTCTCAAGTTAATGCGCAAATCAGGATGAAATGGAGTAACTACTCAAATTTTGATAGGATTATTTGTAATTGGTCCTAACGGCCCGTGGGGTCCTTTTTGGCATTTGTGCTGTTTTCTTTTTCTTTAGGTTTGCCTTGATTGGTTGGTTTGCCTTCTTGTTGCATTTTGTTTGCCTTTGAATGTTCTTGTTGCTGTTTCATGTAAGGCAGGTCTTTGTTTTTTGAGGTCAGGTAGCTAGTTTAGCTTCTTGTCCTATTGTCTTGAGCTTATTGAGTTATCCTGGGGTATGCCCCTTGTACAGTTTGTACATCCCTTTTTTGGAATATATTTACCATTTTCCGAAAAAAATTTATATGTTTTGAGGAATTTTTTTTAAAAAAAAGACAAATTTTAACAAGAATTCCTACATTTGTTTTGGTTGAAAAATTGTGTTTTATAATTGATTATGAAACTTGCTTATTTTAACAAAATATGCATTGTTTAAAAAAAAAAAAAAAGAAGCAAATCACCATGCCTATATGAATATTTAGTGAAATTTCACTTAACTCGTACATGAACATTAAGATTTTGGCCCCCATTTTGGTGCTTCTCTTTTTTTAAATCACAATTTCATGTTAATTCATTTGGTAACTAGTTTATGAACTTTGCAAAAATTAAACTTAGGGTTTTTTTTAGGAGAGCTATTAAAAGGTCTAGAATTGAGTGAAATTTCACTTATTATTCATGTATGTAAAAATATGAAAAAAAAAATTCTCAAAACATATCAACAATGGTACTAGTTTTGTAGCTCTCGTCGACACGATTCCAACGGTATAAAATTTGCTAAAAATGGAGTTGATACGAACCCCGCCAACAATGTGACGAAACCCGTAACACGATTAATGCCTCGGACCATTCTACTGTCAGATTCAAAGGGAAACCGCGACCCAACACCTATAACAGATGTGAACCTTGGTATAAAGGATGAAGACGCCACAATCAAGGATGGAAAACTCGATTGATAAGTCCAGGTATGAACGCCACAAAGTAAATCTGATAAGTTCGAATAGTTCTTCAAAGAACCAAAGAGAAAACTCTCACAATATTATTAATGATCAAAACTCAATATTACAAACCCTAAACTATTTAAATAGCTGAGGCTTACGGGTGGGCCCTATAAGCCTACGAAATATTATGGCCCAATATAATTCACCCCAAAACTAAAATAAAAACAAACTAACAAATATGAAAAGTTCCTAAGTTGGCATGCAAGCCTATAATTTATTCTAGAGCTTGAATCACGGACACCCAGCCTTGTGGATCACTAGTATCCTCCTTTGGGCCACAAAGATTAGTCTCCACCCAAATTTCTTGAACCAGCGCATTGAGATTGTCCTTGAACCGTTTTGCTCGCGCCCTTGTAACTGGACCAATTGGCACGTGGTTCGGGTCCACATTCCACCTTGTGCTAGCCGCCATGTTATCATCATTCCCCTCCTCTTGAAAAGGATTTGTCCTCAAATCGTCACCTACATCCAAAGGAGATAAATCAGCAACATTGAAAGTAGTACTAACATTATACTCACCAGGCAACTCTAGCTTGTAGGCATTATCATTGATGCGCTCAAGAACTTGAAAAGGACCATCGCCTCGGGGAAGCAATTTAGAACGCCTTTGTGCAGGAAATCTTTCTTTTCGCATGTGTACCCAAACCCAATCTCCGGGTTCAAAGATGATATTGCGTCGCCCTTTGTTAGCTTGCGTCGCATATTACTCCGTTCTTCGCTCAATATTGAGCCTTGCTTTCTCATGAATCTGCTTAACAAAATCTGCTTTCTTTTTGCCATCTAAATTAACATGCTCAGTAACAGTTAAAGGAGATAAATCCAAAGGAGTTAAAGGATTAAAACCATACACAATTTCAAAGGGTGAAAATTTAGTAGCAGAATGGATGGTACGATTATAAGCAAACTCAACATGTGGTAAACATTCTTCCCATGTTTTGATGTTCTTTTTAATAATAGCCCTTAACAAAGTAGATAAAGTCCTATTTACTACTTCGATTTGACCATCAGTTTGTGGATGACAAGTAGTAGAAAATAATAACTTAGTCCCCAACTTACACCACAAGGTCTTCCAAAAGTGACTCAAGAACTTAACATCTCTATCTGAAATAATGGTTCTAGGCATACCATGTAATCTCACAATCTCCTTAAAGAACAAATCAGCAACATGTGAAGCATCATCAGTTTTGTGACATGGAATAAAATGTGCCATCTTAGAAAATCTATCCACAACCACAAAAATTGAGTCTCGACCGTGTTTAGTCCTAGGTAAACCTAACACAACATCCATTGAAATATCAATCCATGGTTCACTAGGAATTGGAAGAGGTGTGTATAAGCCATGGGGTTGTACTCTAGATTTCGCTCGCCAACATGTGACACATCTACCACAAATCTTCTCAACATCTTGTTTCATGCGTGGCCAATAGAAGTGTTCTTGCAAAACGGCTAATGTTTTAACTACCCCAAAATGTTCCATTAACCCTCCCCCATGTGACTCTCTCACAAGCAACTCTCTCACAGAACAATTTGGAATGCACAATTTATTTTCTCGAAATAAAAACCCCTCATGCCTATAGAATTTACTATGGGAAATTTTTTCACAAGATTCAAACTCTTCACTAAAATCTAGGTCTAAAGGATACAAATCTTTAATATGCTCAAAACCAAGAATCTTAGCATCAAGAGTGGAGATTAGAATGTACCTTCGAGAAAGTGCATCGGCAACAATGTTCTCCTTACCTTGTTTATATCGTATGACTTATGGAAATGTCTCAATGAATTCAACCCATCTTGCATGTCTCTTGTTCAGCTTGTGTTGGACTTTAAGGTGCTTTAAAGACTCATGATCGGTGTGAATCACGAACTCTTTTGGCCACAAGTAATGCTGCCATGTCTCCAAAGCTCGAACCAATGCGTACATCTCTTTGTCATAATAGGAATAGTTTAAGGCAGCCCCACTTAACTTCTCACTAAAATATGCAATTGGTCGTCCTTCTTGCATAAGCACAGCGCCAATACCTAATCCTGAAGCATCACATTCAATTTCAAAAGTTTTTGTAAAGTTAGGTAAAGCAAGTAAAGGTGCATGAGTTAATTTTTCCTTGAGTAATTGAAATTCCTTCTCTTGCTCTTCCCCCCATTTGAACCCAACATTTTTCTTGATGACTTCGGTTATTGGTGCAGCTATACTACTGAAGTCTTTTACGAACCTTCTGTAAAAACTAGCAAGTCCATGAAAACTTCGCACATTGCTTACACTAGATGGGCTTGGCCATTCTTGGATAGCACGAATCTTTTCTTCATCAACCTGTATTCCTTGTGCACAGACAACAAAACCAAGAAACACAAGCTTATCGATGCAAAAAGTGCACTTCTTTAGGTTAGCAAACAACTCTTCCTTTCTAAGTACATCTAACACAAGTTTTAAATGCTTCAAATGCTCTTCCAAGTTTTTGCTATAAATAAGGATATCATCAAAATAAACAACCACAAATTTCCCAATGAAAGCACGCAAAACATGGTTCATCAATCTCATGAAAGTACTAGGAGCATTAGTTAATCCAAAAGGCATAACTTTTTTTTTTTTTTTCGGGAAATGGTAAATAAATAAAAAGGAAAAAGCCAAACGGCATCTACAAATGTACAAGGGGCATACCCCAGGAAGTACAACAAAACCCAATATATAAAGGGGATGAAACACTTACAAAATCAAAAAAACCAGAAAGGGCCCATCCACAAGAGCCATCTAACTCATATCAAAGCAACCCTTACGAGACATCGCAAAGGGGAAACAAATGGAAGGTAAAGGACAACTTAGCCAAAGCTGAGCACAAAACCGCCCAAAAGGCATAACTAACCATTCATACAAACCATATTTGGTTTTAAATGCAGTTTTCCATTCATCACCCTCCTTCATTCTAATTTGATGATACCCACTTTTCAAATCAATCTTAGAAAATATACAAGAACCATGCAACTCATCTAACATATCATCTAAGCGCGGAATAGGGTGTCGATACTTTACCATTATGTTGTTGACGGCTCGGAAATCAATGCACATTCTCCACGTCCCATCCTTCTTAGGAACCAAAATCACCGGAACGACGCATGGACTCATACTTTCTCTTACGTACCCCTTTTCCATCAACTCACTGACCTGCTTTTGTAGCTCCTTTGTCTCCTCAGGATTGCTTCTATAGGCTGGTCGGTTTGGAATGGTAGCACCGGGCACGAAATCAATTTGATGTTCAATCCCTCGAATAAGGGGTAAACCATGTGGAATCTCCTCAGGAAAGTCATCACCAAACTCCTACAAAAGAGAAACAACAGAACTAGGCAAAGATGAGTCAATTGGGTTAGTGTTTAAAAATGCCTCTTTGTACAAAAGTACAATCATAGGCTGATTTGAAAACAACGCTCGTTTGATCTCACTCGCTTTTGCATAAAAATTCTTTTGGTTTCCCTCTAATTTCCCCTCAATGGCTGCAATTTTCTTTTCTTTTTCTCTCTCAATTTTCTCACTCTTTTTCTTTTGTTCACTCTCTTTCTTTTGATCACTCTCCTTTAGCAACCTCACTTGATCTTCATAAACTTGCTTCGGTGTCAAAGGCACTAGGGTGATTGTCCTTTGATTAAGCACGAATGAGTATTTATTTGTGAAACCATCATGCTTAACACGTCGATCAAATTGCCATGGCCTCCCTAACAACAAGTGTCCAGCTTGCATCGGAACCACATCACTCAAAACTTCATCTTCATATTTCCCAATACGAAAAGGAACTAATACTTGTTTAGTCACCCTTATTTCTCCACTATCATTGAGCCATTGCAATTTATAAGGCCGTGGATGCTTGGTTGTTGGCAGCCCTAATTTCTCCACCAGAGTTGTGCTAGCAACGTTAGTGCAACTCCCCCCATCGATGATCACACTACACACCTTATCTTTAATATGACATCTCGTATGAAAGATGTTTTCCCGCTGCGCCTCATCATCTTCTTTAACTTGCATATTTAGAGCTCTCCTTGCCACTAACAAATCCCCTTGGGCAGCGTACTCTTCATCATCGGCATCCTCCAATGGTGGCACAGATTCGTTGTCATCTTCATCTTCGGTTTCAATCTCACCATTATCTCGTAACACCATAACTCTCTTGTTCGGACATTGGCTAGCTATGTGTCTCCTACCTTGGCACTTAAAACACTTAATATCACGATTTCGAGAAGTAGACGAATCGGATTTACCTTGATTTCCATGGCTGGTCACCTCTTGTTTTTGCTCAGTTTTTGGCTTCACCAAAGGCTGCTTCTCATCTCTTTTCCAATTATTTGGTTTCCAAGCAGATGTGTTGGGATTTTGGCTTGGATTTTGGCTTGGACGTGTGCTGCTGCCCCTCCTCTTGAGTTGATTCTCAATTTTAATAGCCATGTGTACCATATCCTCCAATTCAACATAGTGTTGCAATTCCACTGCATTGGCAATTTCCCGATTCAACCCAACTAAGAATCTAGCCATTGTAGCCTCTCGATCTTCCTCTACACTCGCTCGAATCATAGCAACTTCCATCTCCTTATAATATTCTTCTACACTCCTAATACCTTGCCTCAAACTTTGCAACCTGTTATACAACTCCTGATGGTAGTAGCTTGGAATGAATCGCTTCCTCATAATAGTTTTCATCTCCTCCCATGTCTCTATTGGATGCTCCCTATTTCTCCTCCTATTTAGTACCAATTGATCCCGCCAAATAATAGCATAATCAGAAAATTCAATGGCAGCAAGTTTTACTTTCTTAATCTCAAAGTAATTATGGCAATCGAATACTAATTCCGCCTTCTTCTCCCATTCAAGATATGCTTCCGGATCAGTCTTTCCTTGAAACGAAGGAATCTTCATCTTAATACTACCCAAATTATTATCTTCCCGATTCCTAGCTTCTCTAAACCTAACTTCTCTACCCCGACCGCCATATATCTCCTATGATTATCTATTGACTCCCGATCATTTTCTTCATCAAAGTCTTCCCCAAAATACTCCTCATCTTCAACTCTCACTCGCCTTGGTTGAACTCTCTCCCCTCTTTGTACATTATGAACATTTTGTTGTTGCCTCTGTGGTGTACCCTCTTCAACTCTATCCAATCTCTCATGTATCAGTTCCAATTCTGCCCTCATCATCTGCCTCATCTCCCCCACTAAAGCTTGCATTTGTAGATTCGTAATAACCGGCTGTTGAGCCTCTTCATTTGTGACTCTTCCCTGATCTTGAGCCATAATCCTGCAAGAATGGATTAGAAATAGAACAGATCCTCACTACACTCCCTCACGTGTTTCACTCAAGAATATGATTCACTCGTGTTTACACTCAAAAATCAAGTCGGCTTTTACCCTCTTATGTGCTCACCACTCCTGCCTTTTTCCACTCGTAGTAATTCTCACTTAGTTCTTATGAAACTGATCAAACAGTGACCAGAATTTCTTTTTTTTTTTTTTTTTTTTTTCGGGAAATGGTGAATCAATAAAAGAAAAAGCCAAACGGCACTATACAAAGATACAAGGGGCATACCCCAGGATATACAATGGGCTCAAAAAAAAAAAAAATGCATCCAGATGATGCAACAAAGGAGGGGATCTATCGATGGCAAAAAGGCCAAGAGAGAGACCCTTCCAATCAAAAGCGAATCACTAAAATAGGGGAAAACCCAAAGGAGTTCCCCCAAAGATTGGACCAAGTGTATCCACATGGGAGCAAAAAACAAAGAACATTCCAATTAAGCCAAACCGAAAGTAGATACACATATAATTGAAATTAAACCCACTTAGCAACATAAATAGGAAGGTGAGGGTCTTTTTTCCATTGAATCTGGATTTGTAAGGAGATTTGGAGGCAGATCTCTTGAAGGATCCGTTCCTTAGCTTTGACTTCAGAGAGGAAGGTGCGAGCATTTCTCTCTCTCCAAATACTATATATTGCCAACCCAAGGGACATCTTGGGGATGATGTGGTGAGGGGTGTTCTTTGTCCATGCTCTAGTTGCCCACTCCACTAACAAGCTCCAAGAGATAGCTGGGGGAGCAACCTCCAGCTTTTGCGAAATTCCCTGCCAAATAAAAGAAGAGAATGAGCAACTAAAAAATAAGTGATCACGGGATTCCATATCTTGGTGGCATAAAACACATGCCAGAGGACCCGGAGTGTAGTGGAAAATCCTGTCATGAGTGGGTAACCTATTAAGAAAGGCCAACCAAGATATGAATCTGTGTCTTGGGATATTCCCAGGGAACCATATAAGACGATGCCAGGGCACCTTGGGTCGAATGTCTCTAAGGTGGTCCCAGGTATGCGCAAGAGTAAAATGCCCACTAGGGGAAGGGACCCAACTGGCAACATCAAGAACTTCAGAGGGAAGAGGGAGGTCAATCATGCGGTTCCGAATTTCCATAAGTTCTAAAGTATTAGTGAGGGGCCAATGCCATTCCCCATTCACAGTGACCAGAATTTCTCAGTAACAATCCACACCCAAACTAGACCAATCAAATTTGGAAGTTGAAAGCACGACTAAAACGAACGCGGATGGCTAGGTTTCCAAAAGCACAAAAAAAAAGGAATTTTTGGAATTTTTTTTTCACACTATGGAGTAAGGTCAAATTTGGACTCCTTAGACCCCCAATATTGTAAACCAAAAATAAAATTTTAAGCCGAGTTTTTGTATTTTTTTTAATCGCGGCTTACCGATCTCTTCTCTTCTTTTTTTTTTGAATAATCAAGCAGACTTCACAGTTCACGAATCTGATTCAGAAACCCTAGTTCTCGAGAAGGAAAAAACCACAATAACAACGATCACGAGAATGAACAAACACGAAGTAACAAGAGCAAATCACATATCAGATTCGCAAACCCTAAACACGAAATTCCAGATCATAATCGAACACCTTTTTTTTTTTTTTTGATACGGTTCAGAAACGAGAACGAATAAGAAAACGAACCGAAACAAAAACGATTAAGAACAGAACCAGAAGAAACGAATAAGAATAGAAATGAAAAAGATATGATAAACTGAGACTAGAACTGTGCTCTGATACCAACTGATACCAACCCCGCCAACAATGTGACGAAACCCGTAACACGATTAATGCCTCGGACCATTCTACTGTCAGATTCAAAAGGAAACCGCGACCCAACACCTATAACAGATGTGAACCTTGGTGTAAAGGATGAAGACGCCACAATCAAGGATGGAAAACTCGATTGATAAGTCCAGGTATGAACGCCACAGAGTAAATCTGATAATTTCCGAAAAAAAAAAAAAAATCTGATAAGTTCGAATAGTTCTTCAAAGAACCAAAGAGAAAACGCTCACAATATTATTAATGATCAAAACTCAATATTACAAACCCTAAACTATTTAAATAGCTGAGGCTTACGGGTGGGCCCTATAAGCCTACGAAAGATTATGGCCCAATATAATTCACCCCAAAACTAAAATAAAAACAAACTAACAAATATGAAAAGTTCCTAAGTTGGCATGCAAGCCTATAATTTATTCTAGAGCTTGAATCACGGACACCCAGCCTTGTGGATCACTAGTATCCTCCTTTAGGCCACAAAGATTAGTCTCCACCCAAATTTGTTGAACCAGCCCATTGAGATTGTCCTTGAACCGTTTTGCTCGCGCCCTTGTAACTGGACCAATTGGCACGTGGTTCGGGTCCGCATTCCACCTTGTGCTAGCCGCCATGTTCTCATCAGGAGTTGTTGGTCAAAAGTTATGGATGTGTAAAGTTTAAAAATATTTTTCGAAATTGGAAATGATACGGTACACTATTCGCACGGTGCGAGCAGTTTGGCAAAGGAAGCCCCGCGCGTGGGAGCTCGTGGGCGCACACTTGTGGCGCGTGGGGGTTAATGAGGTTGTTGTGATGGGATCTTCTATGGTGTGTGCACTTGTACTGTGCGAGCACTAGCTGTCAATTTTTTGTCATTTTTATTAAGTGATACGAACCCCGCCAATAATGTGACGAAACCCGTAACACGATTAATGTCTCGGACCGTTCTACTGTCAGATTCAATGGAAACCGCGACCCAACACCTATAACAGATGCGAACCTTGGTATAAAGGATGAAGACGCCACAATCAAGGATGGAAAACTCGATTGATAAGTCCAGGTATGAACGCCACAGAGTAAATCTGATAAGTTCGAATAGTTCTTCAAAGAACCAAAGAGAAAACTCTCACAATATTATTAATGATCAAAATCGAATATTACAAACCCTAAAACTGTTTAAATAGCTGAGGCTTAAAGTTGGGCCCTTTTAAGCCTACGAAATATTATGGTCCAATATAATTCATCCCAAAACTAAAATAAAAGGAAACTAATGAATATAAAAAAATCCCTAAGTTGGCATGCAAGCCTATAATTTATTCTAGAGCTTGAATCATGGACACCCAGCCTTGTGGATCACTAGTATCCTCCTTTGGGCCACTCAGATTAGTCTCAACCCAAATTTGTTGAACCAGCCCATTGAGATTGTCCTTGAACCGCTGATGCGAACCTCAGTAGACTAGCAATGAGACCCAACAACAAAGATTGAATATCTTCCCAAGAAAGCTAAAAATCAGATTGTTGTGAAAGTGAACCTGTGACCCAACGCCTATAAACTTCTTTGATCTTTTTGGTCCTTGCTCTTGTAATTGGCCCATTTGGAACATGCAATGGATCTTGCAATGGCCCATGTTGATTCTCATCAACCGCTTTGCTCGCGCCCTTGTAACCGGCCCAATTGGCACGTGGTTCGGGTCCGCATTCCACCTTGTGCTAGCCACCATGTTCTCATCATTCCCCTCCTCTTGAAAAGGATTTGCCCTCAAATCATCACCTACATCAAAAGGAGATAAATGATCAGCAACATTAAAAGTAGTACTAACATTATACTCACCAGGCAACTCTAGCTTGTAGGCATTGTCATTGATGCGCTCAAGAACTTGAAAAGGACCATCGCCTCGGGGAAGCAATTTAGAACGCCTTTGTGCTGGAAATCTTTCTTTTCGCATGTGTACCCAAACCCAATCTCCGGGTTCAAAGATGATATTGCGTCGCCCTTTGTTAGCTTGCATTGCATATTGCTCCGTTCTTCGCTCAATATTGAGCCTTGCTTTCTCATGAATCTGCTTAACAAAATCTGCTTTCTTTTTTCCATCTAAATTAACACGCTCAGTCACAGGTAAAGGAGATAAATCCAAAGGAGTTAAAGGATTAAAACCATACACAATTTCAAAGGGTGAAAATTTAGTAGCAGAATGGATAGTACGATTATAAGCAAACTCAACATGTGGTAAACATTCTTCCCATGTTTTGATGTTCTTTTTAATAGCCCTTAACAAAGTAGATAAAGTCCTATTTACTACTTCAGTTTGACCATCAGTTTGTGGATGACAAGTAGTAGAAAATAATAACTTAGTCCCCAACTTACACCACAAGGTCTTCCAAAAGTAACTCAAGAATTTAGCATCTCTATCCGAAACAATGGTTCTAGGCATACCATGTAACCTCACAATCTCCTTAAAGAACAAATTAGCAACATGTGAAGCATCATCAGTTTTGTGATATGGAATAAAATGTGCCATCTTGGAAAATCTATCCACAACCACAAAAATTGAGTCTCGACCGTGTTTAGTCCTAGGTAAACCTAACACAAAATCCATTGAAATGTCAATCCATGGTTCACTAGGAATTGGAAGAGGTGTGTATAAGCCATGGGGTTGTACTCTAGATTTCGCTCGCCTACATGTGACACATCTACCACAAATTCTCTCAACATCTTGTTTCATAACCGGGGCACTTAGCTCGGATGGACAGTCGTTCAGGGGGTGCCCTGGACGTCTCAAGTTCGAGGCCTCGGCCACCCACTACCAAGCGTAAGCTTGGGATGTACGCGCTCCCGTGGCGGTTGGTGGGGGCTGTCAGCGGGGGCCAGGAAGGTTTACCGTGGGCCCTACAGCTGGGGTTGACCTGGTCCATAAAGGCGCGCGGGTTCCTGCCTGCTTCGAAAAAAAAAAAAAAAAAAAAAAAAAAAAAAAAAAACATCTTGTTTCATGCGTGGCCAATAGAAGTGTTCTTGTAAAATGGCTAATGTTTTTACTACCCCAAAATGTCCCATTAACCCTCCCCCATGTGACTCTCGCACAAGCAACTCTCTCACTGAACAAGTTGGAATGCACAATTTATTTTCTCGAAATAAAAACCCCTCATGACTATAGAATTTATTATGGGCTGTTTTTTCACAAGATTCAAATTCTTCACTAAAATCGAGATCTAAAGGATACAATTCCTTAATATGCTCAAAACCAAGAATCTTAGCATCAAGAGTAGAGATTAGAATGTACCTTCGAGAAAGTGCATCGACAACGATGTTCTCCTTACCTTGTTTATATCGAATGACGTATGGAAACGTCTCAATGAATTCAACCCATCGTGCATGTCTCTTGTTCAGCTTGTGTTGGACTTTAAGGTGCTTTAAAGACTCATGATCGGTGTGAATCACGAACTCTTTAGGCCACAAGTAATGCTGCCATGTCTCCAAAGCTCGAACCAATGCATACATCTCTTTGTCATACGTGGGATAGTTTAAGGCAGCCCCACTTAACTTCTCACTAAAGTATGCAATCGATCTTCCTTCTTGCATAAGCACGGCGCCAATACCTAAACCTGAAGCATCACATTCAATTTCAAAAGTTTTTGTAAAGTTAGGTAAAGCAAGTAAAGGTGCATGAGTTAACTTCTCCTTGAATAATTAAAATGCCTTCTCTTGCTCTTCCCCCCATTTGAACCCAACATTTTTCTTGATGACTTCGGTTATCGGTGCAGCTATATTACTGAAGTCTTTCACGAACCTCCTGTAAAAACTAGCAAGTCCATGAAACTTCGCACATTACTTACACTAGATGGGCTTGGCCATTCTTGGATAGCACGAATCTTTTCTTCATCAACCTGTATTCCTTGTGCACACACAACAAAACCAAGAAACACAAGCTTATCGGTGCAAAAAGTGCACTTCTTTAGGTTAGCAAACAACTTTTCATTTCTAAGCACATCTAACACAAGTTTTAAATGCTTCAAATGCTCTTCCAAGTTTTTGCTATAAATCAGGATATCATCAAAATAAACAACTACAAATTTTCCAATGAAAGCACGCAAAACATGGTTCATCAATCTCATAAAAGTACTAGGAGCATTAGTTAATCCAAAAGGCATAACTAACCATTCATACAAACCATATTTTGTTTTAAATGCAGTTTTCCATTCATCACCTTCTTTCATTCTAATTTGATGATACCCACTTTTCAAATCAATCTTAGAAAATATACAAGAACCATGCAACTCATCTAACATATCATCTAAGCGAGGAATAGGGTGTCGATACTTTACCGTTATGTTGTTGACGGCTCGGCAATCAACGCACATTCTCCAAGTCCCATCCTTCTTAGGAACCAAAATCACCGGAACGGCGCATGGACTCATACTTTCTCTTACGTACCCCTTTTCCATCAACTCACTAACCTGCTTTTGTAGCTCCTTTGTCTCCTCAGGATTGCTTCTATAGGCTGGTCGGTTTGGAATGGTAGCACCGGGCACGAAATCAATTTGATGTTCAATCCCTCGAATAGGGGGTAAACCATGTGGAACCTCCTCGGGAAAGATATCACCAAACTCCTGCAAAAGAGAAACAACAGAACTAGGCAAAGATTAGTGTTTAAAAATGCCTCTTTGTACAAAAGTACAATCATAGGCTGATTTGAAAACAACGCTCGTTTGATCTCACTCGCTTTTGCATAAAAATTCTTTTTTTGGTTTCCCGCTAATTTTCCCTCAATGGCTGCATTTTTCTTTTCTTTTTCTCTCTCATTTTTCTCACTCCTTTTCTTTTGTTCACTCTCTTTCTTTTGATCACTCTCCCTTTGCAACCTCACTTGATCTTCATAAACTTGCTTCGGTGTCAAAGGCACTAAGGTGATTGTCCTTTGATTAAGCACGAACGAGTATTTATTTGTGAAACCATCATGCTTAACACGTCGATCAAATTGCCATGGCCTCCCTAACTACAAGTGTCCAGCTTGCATCGGAACCACATCACTCAAAACTTCATCTTCATATTTCCCAATACGAAAAGAAACTAACACCTGTTTAGTTACCCTTACTTCACCACTATCATTGAGCCATTGCAATTTATAAGGTCGTGGATGCTTGATTGTTGGCAGCCCTAATTTCTCCACCAAAGTTGTGCTAGCAACGTTAGTGCAACTCCCCCCATCTATGATCACACTACACACCTTATCTTTGACATGACATCTCGTATGAAAGATGTTCTCCCGTTGTGCCTCATCATCTTCCTTAACCTGCATGTTTAGAGCTCTCCTTGCCACTAACAAATCCCCTTGGGCAGCGTACTCTTCATGATCGGCATCCTCCAATGGTGGCACAGATTCGTTGTCATCTTCATCTTCGGTTTCAATCTCACCATTATCTCGTAACACCATAACTCTCTTGTTTGGACATTGGCTAGCTATGTGTCCCCTACCTTGGCACTTAAAACACTTAATATCACGGTTCCGAGAAGTAGACGAATTGGATTTACCTTGATTTCCATGGCTGGCCACCTCTTGTTTTTGCTCAGTTTTTGGCTTTACCAAAGGCTGCTTCTCATCTCTTTTCCAATTATTTGGTTTCCAAGCGGATGTATTGGAATTTTGGCTTGGAATTTGGCTTGGACGTGTGCTGCTGCCCCTCCTCTTGAGTTGATTCTCAATTTTAATAGCCATGTGTACCATATCCTCCAACTCAACATAGTGTTGCAATTCCACTGCATTGGCAATTTCCCGATTCAACCCAACTAAGAATCTAGCCATTGTAGCCTCTCGATCTTCCTCTACATTCGCTCGAATCATAGCAACTTCCATCTCCTTATAATATTCTTCCACACTCCTATTACCTTGCCTCAAACTTTGCAACTTGTTGTACAACTCTCGGTAATAATAGCTTGGAACGAACCGCTTCCTCATCACAGTTTTCATATCCTCCCATGTCTCTATTGGACGCTCCCTATTTCTTCTCCTATTCAACACCAATTGATCCCACCAAATGATAGCATAATCAGAAAATTCAATGGCAGCAAGTTTTACCTTCTTAGCCTCAGAGTAATGGTGGCAATCAAATACTAATTCTACCTTCTTCTCCCATTCTAGATAAGCTTCCGGATCATTCTTCCCTTGAAACGAAGGAATCTTCATCTTAATACTACCCAAATTATTATCTTCCCGGTTCCTAGCTTCTCTAAACCTAACTTCTCTACCCCGACCACCATATCTCCTATGATTATCTATTGACTCCTGATCATTTTCTTCGTCAAAGTCTCCCCAAAAATACTCCTCTTCTTCAACTCTCACTCCCCTCGGTTGAACTCTCTCTCTTCTACGTCCATGAGGAGCATTGTTTTGTGGCTGCTCCACACGTGCATTCTCTACTCTATCTATCCGTTCATGAACTTGTTCCATCTCTGTCCTCAATACCCTCCTCATTTCACCCATTAATGCCTCCAATAGTAGTTTCTGATCAGTCTCTCCCGAAACCTCCCCGGCATTAATTTCATCTTTATGGGCCATATTTCGCTGCAAAACAAAGATTAGATAAAAAAAAATATACAGGACCTCACAACTCTCGCTCACGTGTTTCACTCAACTAGGATGTATCACTCAAGTTCACTCGTGTTTAAACTGAAAATCAATTTGGCTTTTACCCTCTTATGTGCTCACCACTCTTGCCTTTTTCCACTCGTAGTAATTCTCACTCGGTTCTTATGAAACTGCTCAAACAATGACTAGAATTTCTCAGTAACAATCCATACCCAAACTAGACCAATCAAATTTGGACGCTGAAAGCACCACTAAAAACGAACGCGGATGGCTAGGTTTCCAAAAGCACAAAAAAATGGAATTTTCGGAAATTTTTTTTTCGCACTATGGAGTAAGGTCAGATTCGGACTCCTTAGACCCCAAATATCACAAAACAAAAATAAAATTTTAAGCCGAGTTTTTTTTTTTTTTTTTTTTTCCTCCCCTACAGATCTCCTCTTCTCTTCTTTTCTTTTCTTTTTTTTTCTTCTTTTTTTTTTTTTTTTTTCTCTTTTTTTCTTTTTTTGTATTTTTTTTTTTTTGAATAATCAGGCGGACTTCACAGTTCACGTATCTGATTCAGGAACCCTAATTCCAAGAAGAAAAAAAAAACCCAGAATAACAACGATCACGAGAATGAACAAACACGAAGTAACAAGGGCAAATCACAGATCAGATTCGCAAACCCTAAACACGAAATTCCAGATCGTAATCGAACACCTTTTTTTTTTTTTTTGATACGGTTCAGAAACGAGAACGAATAAGAAAACGAACAGAAACAAAAACGAATAAGAACAGAACCAGAAGAAACGAATAAGAACAGAAACGAAAAAGATATGATAAACCTGAGACTAGAACTGTGCTCTGATACCAACTGATACGAACCCCGCCAATAATGTGACGAAACCCATAACACGATTAATGTCTCGGACCGTTCTACTGTCAGATTCAATGGAAACCGCGACCCAACACCTATAACAGATGCGAACCTTGGTATAAAGGATGAAGACGCCACAATCAAGGATGGAAAACTCGATTGATAAGTCCAGGTATGAACGCCACAGAGTAAATCTGATAAGTTCGAATAGTTCTTCAAAGAACCAAAGAGAAAACTCTCACAATATTATTAATGATCAAAACTGAATATTACAAACCCTAAAACTGTTTAAATAGCTGAGGCTTAAAGTTGGGCCCTTTTTAAGCCTACGAAATATTATGGTCCAATATAATTCATCCCAAAACTAAAATAAAAGGAAACTAATGAATATAAAAAATCCCTAAGTTGGCATGCAAGCCTATAATTTATTCTAGAGCTTGAATCATGGACACCCAGCCTTGTGGATCACTAGTATCCTCCTTTGGGCCACTCAGATTAGTCTCAACCCAAATTTGTTGAACCAGCCCATTGAGATTGTCCTTGAACCGCTTTGCTCGCGCCCTTGTAACCGGCCCAATTGGCACGTGGTTCGGGTCCGCATTCCACCTTGTGCTAGCCGCCATGTTCTCATCATTAAGTGTACTCTTTAAATTGACTTTGAAATTAATAAGTATTCCATAATTGTCTTATTCAGCAATTCCCCCAAAAAGTAATGGGGACACTGACAGAGAAGTTGAACACATAGAGAGATCACTTTCTCAAAATCCCTATACACAACATTGGAGGAGCTGGCAGAGAACTCTGCTCCACATCATGCTCATCAACATTTTCGTCCATCTCAATATCCCTACCAAATGCTACACAAATATTCTTCTCATTGTTCTTTAGTGAAAGAGTGGTGCTTCCAACTATTGTGGTGGCCAACAGTTAGGAATTTCATATAAAATGATCATATTAGTCTCACTTTCATCTTCCATCCTTACTTTTTGCAGAAACCATCACCATGTTTGGGAATTTTACATGAAATGATCACCATGTTTGGGAATTTTACATGTTTGGGAAAGAATCAAAAGAACTTCTTGATTAATTCTACAGTTCTACATTTTAGTATAAACAATTTTAAGTGGTTGTAGATAACCATCATAAACAACCAAACGAACATGAAGCAATTGCAATTCGTTCAAGCTCACATTTGAGATCAAAAGAAGCATGGAGTTGACGAATTAGGAAACCCTTTTAGAAAAATTAGGATTCAACTGTTGGCTACCATTTGTTGAAGAACACAATCTTGATTCTCTGTTGAAGTTGACGAAATCAACTATGGAATGATAGAGAATAATAAATAATTAAGATTTGTATTCAACAATCTTATGCCTAAAACCAACTACAAATAGAAATAAATATCTCTATTTATACAAAGAAATTTGTCATTTCAAGACTGTAACAGTTTTTCAAGTTGAACAAAAGAATGAACTAGAAACAATATTTTTTCTTTACTTTTTTTATTATATAATTTTTGTATATTCCCATGAAAACAGTGAGTTCCCTAATCAAAGTGAAAGCCTATTGGAAATATGATGAAGGGTAGTATATCTTACTTTTCCAGACTTAGAAATAGTGTGTATAGCCGATCTTGCTTCGTCATTAAATTACTCGGTCTTGGTCATGATTGTTGAAGTTACCCATCTTGCTTCACCGTTGAACAGAGAGAGAATGTCGTGAGATTGAAAGTGTAGAAAATACTTGGGTACTCGTTTTAAAACAACAATCGTGGTTCAGGCCTACAAATACTGCCAATATATTTTGCGAGCTTGTAAGAAAAATTTCAAAAGAATTCATATATTAAAATTTTTTTTAGAGAAATATGAAGCCGAAAGTATTTATGTTAAAAATTGGACTTTTACTAATTGCGGTCTAGTGGTATCACCCACACTTCTCCAAGGGAGAGCTGGAGGGTTCAACTCTCCCTAAGAGGAGAGAAGCCCTTGCACTTAAGTATGTTTGTGGCCCTTATTGTGCTTTATATTGGTTCATTGAGGGGTCTTAGGGTTGGGTTGGATTGGGTGAGTGTGTGTGTGAGTCTAAGTGTAGATCCAAATTTTTTTTGAACTTTTTACTTATAAATTTGTAACCAATTTTGCTGGGGTACTCCGACCTTTGTTCGTTCGATTTCATTAAGCAAATACAACAAGCAAGAAGATCAATAACGTAATAGGAGTATCAACTAAAGTAGCTTGTAACATCTTGGCCCCCCCAAAAAAAGTCGCTTGTAACATTGCACGGTAAATCATATCCGTATATGTACACATTAAATAGCTTGACCTTTGCGCTTGTATGGTGCCTATTACCAGCGCATTTTCATGATATTAGCTACTCTATGTGTTGAGTAAGTAGTACGTAGAGTATTAGCACCGGTACAATTTCTTACGCACCGGCTACGCTTTGACCGCTTGGTGAATATCTATTCACTATGCATTTTTTATTATTAGCCACGTGATTGTGCATGGCTTGTAGTGTCATAGATATTTGTAAGTTAATCGTTAATTCTTTTGTTTAAAAATTTATGAATTAATGTGAATTTTAAACATTATTGGGATAGGTTGAGAGCGGAACGGAAAGAAAAATATATTATCCTTAGTCAAAATAATGTCATTTTGGTAACAACATTTATTATGTTTTACAATAATTATGGCTGAAGTAGTCATTTTTACAAAAATTTCTTATTTATGATAAATTTTCAGAAATAGTTAATTATCAGATGGGAGAATATATATACAATTTCTTAAAGACCCTGATGTGGTGGAGACACTCTCTTTCAGATCTATTCATGATTCATGTGAGCTTGCAAAAAGAAAGAGACCTCAAAGTGAGATGGGCATGCATAATAAGCAGATAAGTTCTTGCTTTGATGAATCTAAGGGAGAGAAATTGGACATTTCTAATCAGCTTGGAAAAGTCCCTATGGAGGATCTCCAGACTAACCTTGTTAATTTGGGAGACGAACAAGTTGATGATAGTCTCAATGGAAGTCCTCCTTTGAGTTCTGCTATTGACAGGTTGAAAATAGCAAAAGAGGTTGAAAGTTTACCCTTAGATCCATTTCATGGTCTGGGTTCGAAAAACGAGGTGTTTATGGAGTGTGAATCTCACGCACAACCCTCCAACGGTCATGAAGCAAATTCGGGTGCTGGGCCCGGTGAATCCTACGCGCCTTCTTGTGCCTTGGGGCTTGATAACGTGAGAACCCATAAAGTTGCTAAACCTGCTGTCAAACTGGGCGTTGAAGGACACCCTCAGTCAGGCCAAATTGTTGTCCACGAACAATTGGGTCCCACGGCATTTAATGTTTGTCAAGAAAATGCTGAACACGGCGCGCCTGTGGGTGTGATTTCGTCTTTCACGCAGTCCGGTGACTGTGGGACCCATCCACTGCCTATTTGTCCGTTTGGTCACACATCTTTTTTAAATGCTGAACACATCGGTTTAAGTGAAGCCACGCGTCAACTTCTTACTGCGCCCATTTCATTGCCGAGAAATTTCCATGCTTTCCACGTGACTGTGGACCCCACAGACATGTCCAATCTGTGTGATGTTGTCCTTGATGATTCTCTTGACCAGACAGCTCCGTATGAGGTCACTTCGGTGATAAATGATGGGCAAGGTGAAGAAGCCACGCATCTTTCTATTAACCTGCCAAGTAAATTACTTGCTGGCCACGATCTGATGGACCCCACGGGCATGTCAATTCAACCGAAGGCTGTTGTCCTGGCTGCGTCCCCTCCCCAAAAGGTCACATCGACATTTAATGCCAATTGCCATGGTCAATTAAACAGTCATTTTGAGAATGACCTGAGCTTGGTTCAATCTTCCATTCCGGACAAAGATGTTCATTACCACATGGGGATTACGCAAGGTCAGGAGCACAATGTAATTGGTGGGGCCCAATGTAAGTCATGGGCTGGTTTATTCAAATCTGAGGGTCAAAGTGGCAGTAAGCCCCAAATTGTGCTGGGATCAGTTTTGGACTTAAATTACAGAACCACAGAAAATAGCAAGGAATTTAAATTGGAATTTGTGGACCATGGAGGGAATGAAGACGATCTTGTTCTAAAAATTCCGAAGGACCTAACTGCAGATGGGAAAGACGAATGGACTGCTACCTTGGTTGGCCGCTTTCTAGGCAAGAAGCTTCCGTTTTCCCTTGTCTCTAACGTTACTGAACGGCTATGGGCTAATGAGGGCCTTATTGATACGTTGGCCACTGATTCTGGTTGTTTCTTCTTTTCTTTCTCTAGTACGGAAGCTAGGGATGCAATCTTAGAAGGAGGACCATGGTTTGTGGCAGGTCAACCTCTTCTTCTTCGGCCGTGGAAGCCCCATTTCTCCTTTGAAAACGAGGAGGTTCGCTCTGTTCCAATCTGGGTTAACTTTTACGGTTTACCGCTTGAATACTGGAATCCGAAGGGAATCAGTTTCATCTCTAGTTTCATTGGGAAACCTATTCGTGTTGATCGCATAACTGCAAGTAGAAGGCGTATAACCTATGCTCGTGTTTGCATTGAAGTCTCAGCAGATTTTGATTTTTTCAATGAATTCCATATTGAGTCGGAAGACGAGGAGACTGGAAATCCTATTAGAACAAAGATCGATTTGGAATACCAATGGACCCCAGTTCGATGCAAAAAGTGCTCCCAGTTTGGTCATGATTGTTCTCGGTCAGCGTCTCTAGGTCTAAGCCATCAAGATCGCCACCCTCTCAAGAGAAACGGTAAGGAAAAGGGGACCTGGCAAGTTGTCTCAGGTAAGGATAAAGGAAAAAAGACTGTTGTTGACCACACTTCTGAACGTACTAAAAGTACGAATGGCTTGGTTACTCCGCTTGCGAGGGATAACCGGTTCGAAGCCCTTTCTCAGCTTTTGGAAGAACCTGATCCTAAACCTGTCAAAGTTGATACCATTGTGTCTCCATCTGCCCGGACGTCTTGTCCCGAAGCCAAATCCTCTTACCAGGCAGATATCCCTCGAGGTGAAACTAGAGAGGAAACCACATTTCCCTTTTGTGTGGATGACGATGATGATTGTTTTAGTGATTCTGGTCTAGCTAGTGAGGACGGGACCCCTTTAAGGGGTGGTCACCTTTCCAACAGACAGAAAAAGAAGGCAGCTAAGATGAAATTCAGCGGGAGTCGGCCCAAAGGACGGCAACGATCCTGAGGAGGCTCTTGCATTGGGTAGTTGATTGTCTCTTGTGTTTGGTTCATTCATGTAGCTAGTGTGTGCTTGTTGCTCTTCCTTTCAAATGTTTTGTCTGGCTCTTGTAGCATGATTGTTGCGCTTATTGTAATATCCTAGGGTATGGCCCTTTTTTGGAATCTATTTACCATTTTTCCGAAAAAAAAATATTTATTTTAAAAAGTTGTAATAGAAAATGTATTGGTCAACTGATATTGACTAATGAAAGGGAAAATTTGTTGCTCCAATTAAATCTAAGGGAGGAGGGTGAAAATCATCAGGTTTACAAAGGAAGTCCCTCTATTGGAGCAAATATTGGGTGTCATGGAGGGGGTAAAGATTGGGGCACCGATTGATTAGTATGCATCGTGCCCACCGAAATGGACGACACTATTTGCACCCAAAAACTGCCAAAAGGTCTTTGAGTCCGTTTGGGCCTGGGGATATTCGACCCAAGACGAGTCCAGGAGTGGTTGGCCCAGAGTTGTTATAGCCTATAGGGCTCGGGGTTAGAATGTCGTATGACTTGAAGAGATGGAAGTTGTTACACAATTTGATGGAGCCCGATGGGCACTATGGGTCATGTTCTGTCCTATCGGGCACTAAAGAAGGTGGACAATGAGGTTTGGAGCCCGAGTGGACTTCTAAGTACTTATAACATTAATCGGGCATCCGAGCTATAAGCCGGATCAGAACTGAAGCCCGATAGGTAACTAAAAGAACAAACTTGGCGATTGGACATCATATCCAATATAAGTAGTAAAGGCCGGTGGCAGGAGCCCGATCGGCCGTGGGCATTCATAACACCATCATCGAGCATGAGAGTCAAAAGGCATGACAGGCGGAGCTAGCTTGCAACCCGATAGAGTTGAGAATGAAAGTCATAAGGCTGATGGGCATGTCAAGAAGGCAGTTCTGTTGTCATCTGTGACGTTTTCCCAATTTTTAGAAGTTGGAGTTTGTTTGGGACTGCAATCAGACCACATCCAGCTGGAGATGAAAGGCTTATCCCTAAGATATTGGGATTGAGGCAAATCAGGGTGAATATATGGTAAGAGTTCTAGATTAGGAAGGCTTCTACAATGAATCAACTGCTCGAGGCACAAGCTAAGGAGTCCTTGCCTTATTAGAACTGCTAGAGGCCGCTATAAATAAAGAAGCAGGCCAACTGTGCAAAGGACTCCGCGTCATTCTCGAAAACAGCACTCATACAACATTCAAAGCATTCAAACCTTTGTGTTCTTGTCATTTTGCATCCATAGCATTAGTAGGTCTACCCTCTGTGTTATTTTTTCTTACTGTTTTCATTCACACGAACAATCAGTACCTGTTCTGATTCTGTTCTTTGGTGATATGTTATATTTTCCAAACACTTAATAAAATATGTATTTTATTAATCGTTTGTGATTGTTACCTGGTAAACTCTACACTATTTGGCTTGTGTGCTTTAGTACTACCAAGGGATTTTTGGCGAGGGTACGTTCCTACTCATCACACACATCACTCTATTTAGAAGTTAGATCTCAAAAGCCTTGATTACCACTCACTCGAGCACATAGGAAATTAGTTTGCACACACTGAGCCCATTTGGCTCTGACACGCTTGCCCAAAACCACTAGCAAACAATTTGGCATGCCCAGTGGGACCATTAGTGTCAAGTCATGCCTCCAAAGAAGGACAAGCAGATAGGGAAAAATAGACATGACGATTCTATCGTTGACCCATCTATTGAAGAGAGTACCGGCCATTCCCTGCAGGATGGCAGTGTAACTATAGAGGGAATTTTTGAAGTCCTGAGGATGAATATCGATCCTATGAGGCAGGACTACAATAACTTGATAGGATCGATGAGGAATTTCAGGGATCTAATCGGCCAAACGGCCGAGATACATCAGAGTCAAACTGACCTTGTTATGACTGCTAGGACCACACACGTAAAGCTAGATCACCTAATGGACATGATAAACAAGCTCATAAATACCTTTGAAACCAAGGGCAACAACGACCAGATCATCGGATCAGGCTCTGGCACATCGCTTGAGTCTGATAAACCGAGGGATCCGCCCCCTATGTTTGCCCAAACCTTAGGAGAATAACGGTTTAGGAAAACAGTCAGAGTCACAGATCGGATAGGCTAGTGGCTCAGTTATCACCAATCCCAATGGATCGGCGACATCGGTCTTTGTCCGACCCAATGGCCGTAATAGAGATACGATCGGCCACACACCACCCCTAGTCTACACCGCTGGGGGGCAAAGAAACAATGGCGGGTTTTGGACCCATCAGATCAATAACAATCAACAACCGCTACCACCTCCGTTGGTACCCCCGCAGGGGGTAGATCAGCCCATAGCTCCACAACCCATCAATAGGGTAGAGTTAGTAGTGGCCATACATGAAGAGTATGGCCAGTTCATGAGGAGGATGGAGAGGCCGACGTACAGACGGCCTTACCAACCTGAAATTGACCTAGTTAATTTTCCCCAAGGATACAAGGTCCCCAATTTCACGCTATTTTTCGGGGAGAGTGAACAATCCTCCGTAGAGCATGTTGGCCATTTTGTGGTATAATGCGGCTATGTGGGTGGCAGTGACCCTTTAAAACTCAGGTTGTTCCCAAACTCACTTATGAGCATTGCATTTTTATGGTATGTCAATCTTCCAGCCAATTCCGTACAAAATTGGTAGGGAATGGAAGAGTTATTCCATGGCCAGTTCTATAGGATTGAGCCCGAAACATCACTGGCACATTTGTCAAGGATGTTACAGTTAGTGGGAGAGACCGTTGAGACATATATAGCCCGTTTCTAGAAGGCAAAGTATAGGTGCAAGACGGTCTTACCCGAAGAAGAATATGTAAAGATGGCTATGGGAAGAATGTCCTTCGAACTGCGTAAGAGGTTCGAAGGGACCGATTTTTGCAATTTATTCGAGCTAGCCACGAGGGTCGCTCATTATGAGCGTATCCTACTGGATGTGTAAGAGAAGAAGCACTTGTCCAAGGGAACATATTATAAAGACCCGAATTACGAGGTCCACCTAGCAGATTATGACCTCGAGGAAGAGATCGATATGGCTGAGCTAATCTTTAAATGGCCAATTGTGTGTAATGCCTTGAACAAACCCTTCAACAATAATGCCATTGCTAAAAATATGGTGTTCGAGGCAGGAAAAAATTACACGTTTGATATAACCATGGCCGATTAGATTTTTGATGCCCTTTTGGCCGAAAAAGTGATCAGTCTAGGCCAGGGGATGGTCATCGAATCCCTAAAGCTGATGACATCAAGAACAAAGAATATTGTAAATGGTATAATTACTGGAAGCATTCTACCAATAATTGCATCATTTTTCGTAATATGATACAAGAGAACATTGAAAAGGGAGTATTCAAATTCTCGGACAAAGCCATGGGAGTTGATGCCAATCCATTTCCACAGATCACTGGAGCCAGCATGGTCGTCCCCGATTTGACCAAGTTGACCAAACCAAGGCCAAAGGTAGACTTGTCCAAGACAAAAGATGAGTTGCCAAAAGGGCAATGAGATGGAAAGCAGATTGTTCCATCGGTCACTAATGGGCCGAGGGTAACAATACGTGAGCTCCAGAGCACTCATCAGAAGCGAATGAAAGCAGAATGGAAGACCGATATTGAAACGGCCCGGTTAACCACTGATAGTTTGATTGTTGATATGCGTCACCAATGCGATATTAGAGAACAAGGCCTTTGCCCCAAATGCAAGGCCGATGTCAAGAAGGAGGCCTTTAGCCCAAGCAAGAGGCCAAGGGAAAATGAGCATAGTCCAAGAAGGTATGTGCATGAAAGGCTTTCGTGCCTAGGCAAGGGCAGGTTAAGCCCGAATGGGAACCTAAACCAATGCCGCCACCAGCGAGCGGCATGGTGGGTTCAAGCCATATGGGGGAAAGGCAACATCGGTCGCGACCAAGGATGACCGCATCAAGCAAGGCTACAGCATCGGACATCCGCTCTAGGATGATACTGCAACCAAGGGTGAATGAAGGGAAGTGGTATGGGGCTGAACACCCCAAATTCCCAGTGGCGCCTCAATATAGCAAGTCACAAAAGAGGAGGTTCCAGAGGGCTAGACAGGTAGAGAAGGAACGACAATACTGGGATAGCTAAACAGCTAGAATGTACACATGTACAAGGGGCATACCCCAGGATAAGACATTAAAAGCACAGCTAGAGGACCGGTGGAAATCCACACACAAAGAAAAATGGACTACATCTTAGTCACCTCAACCATAAAATACAACCCAAAATCACAAACAACCCATTTATATCCAAGGATGTAAAATAGACTCAATTTGGGAATGTCGTCTCCATTTCGATCTAATCTGGATATTAACCTGTGACACCAAATTTTGAAGCAAGATTTCTTTTGGTGTGGAGTTGCCTTGGAAAGATCTGAGGTTCCTTTCCTTCCATATGCCATAAACTGCCACTCCCAGACAGATTATGGGAACAGCGTGTTCAATATTCTTCCCTTTCCAGTGATGTGCCATCCAAAGGACTGTAGTATTCCAGTCAGTGTTGTTCCAAGACAGCCCACATCTTTGCATAAGTTCCTGCCAGATAAAAGAAGCAAATGGACAAGCAAAAAATAGGTGGTTATGAGATTCCATTTTACAGTGGCAAAAAACACAAGCAAGAGGTCCACAAGTGAAAGTAAAGATTCGATCATGCGTTGCCAGTCTTTCCTGGACAACAATCCATAATATAACATTCTGTCTAGGCATGCAACCTGAGAACCAAACCAGTTTATGCCATGGAACCACAGGGGAATCCTCTCTCAAGAATTTCCAAATATGTGCAAATTTATATTTCCCATTAGGAGATGTGGTCCATAAAACTTTATCAGTCATACCAATTGGCTTATTCATCTGAGATAAGAGAATCCGAACTTCATTTAAGCCTATAGAATTGGAAGTAGGCCAATTCCAATCATTATTCCTTATTATTACTTCCACTTTTGCCTTAGCATCAATGGCAGCATCATAAGCAATTCTGGGAGAGTACTTTTCAAAAAGTGGGCCACATGGAAGCCAGTTGTCGAACCAGAGGGAAGTTTGTTGACCGTTACCTATTTTATGGATAAGTAAAGGTCTCACAACTTCCCGAAGTTTTAACAATTTTCTCCAATACCAAGAGCATTGGCCTGGAGCTTTAACTTCCCAAAAACTTTTGGTTTTAATCATATACAAATGCACCCAGTTTTTCCAAAGGGATTTATTGTCAGGGTCCAAGAGGCTCCCAATATGTTTTAGATTAAGAATGGTATATGTGAGGAAAATATCCTTAAATCCCAAACCTCCCTCTTTTTTTGGCTTACAGACTTTGGTCCAAGCAATTTTAGCACCATGTCCCGTCTCTGTAGTACCAGCCCATAGGAACCTCCTAATTGCTTGATCCACCTGTTTAAGTACACTCTTGGGAAGAATAAACATTCCCGACCAATACTGTTGTATCCCTGAAAGCACAGAATGGATAAGTTGAGCCCTGCCAGCATAAGACAAAAACTTAGATTTCCATGAGTTGATTCTAGAGCAGATTTTATTAACAAGATCTTCACAGTGAGCTTTTCTCAACTTAGTGGTAATGAGAGGAACCCCAAGATACCTCATAGGAAAGGTCCCTTTAGAGAATTGGAGTTCCCTCTGAATATCAGCAGCCAACTGGTCTTGGATACCAGAAACAAAAATGCAGCTTTTATCATTATTGGCTTGCAGTCCAGACAGGTCATAGAACTGGTTTAAGGTATTTCTGATGACCTTAGCAGATTCAACATCACCATGAAGTAACATAATAAGATCATCAGCAAAACAAAGGTGAGAAACTTCAGCCTCCTACAACGCATTACTAGGCCATGATTGGATACATCCTAATTATTGTATCCCCTCTACTCTCCATCAGTTGTTGATCTTCTAGAGAGGCGATGAAGTGGAAGTAGTAGGGGCCGATACAAAGCCGTTTGTAGCACGGGTACAAACGACTGATGTAGTATTATACGAGGACGATATCGGACCTGTCAAGTTACTAGGATGTGGCAAATTGGGAAAGCCAAATGCAGCCACATTCCGTAAAGGAATTCTACTTACCACAATCTCAGTCGGACAGAAGAATCAAGGCCGATAGAGATTAATGAACAAGAAGACATCGATGGATCCATAACCAATTGAGGTTGAGAGACGGCTGGCCCTCAAGGCCAGCATGGCCAGATGGTGTGCATACTTGGCCGATGGAAGATTAGAAATTGGCCCAACTGATGGAATGATTAATTTGGCCGATTATATCTATGAGGAAGAAACACCGAGAGAAGAAGAGATCCAAATGGATGAACTGGAAACGGCCATAGAAAAGCTTGATGATTTGAAGGTCGATGCACTAGATCCACTCTTGGAAGTCAACCTGGGCGATAAAGGAGAACACAAGCCTACATATGTAAGTTAGGTGCTCGAGCCACAGTTTTAGGCCGAGATGATTGCTCTCTTACACAAGCATAAAGATTGCTTTGCTTGGGATTACGATGAAATACCTGGATTATCCAAGGAATTGGTGGAACACCGATTGCAAATCAAATCAGGGTTTAGGCCGTTCAAACAACTACCTAGGTGCATGTCACCAAAAGTGACTCTGAAGGTGAAGGAAGAAATTGAGAGACTTCTGAGGGCTGGCTTCATTCAGACCGCCAGGTACATGGAATGGGTTTCAAATGTAGTCCCAGTAGTAAAGAAGAATGGGAAGCTTAGAGTATGTATTGATTTTAGAAACTTGAACCTGGCTACCCCTAAAGATGAGTATCCCATGACTATGGCCAATCAGTTGATTGATTCGGCTGCAAAACATAAAATTCTATCCTTCATGGACAGGCACTCAGGGTATAACCAAATTTACATCGCCAAAGAGGACGTCCCCAAGACAGGTTTTTGGTACCCGGGGGCAATTGGGACCTTTGAATGAGTAGTCATGCCTTTTGATCTGAAGAATGCTGGAGCCACCTATCAACGGGCAATGAATTCAATCTTCCATGACATGATTGGACATTTTTATGGAGGTTTACATTGATGATGTGGTGGTAAAGTCAAGTGATAATGTTGATCATTTGAGGGACTTAGAAAAGGCATTTGAAAGAATGCGGGGTCACAAACTTAAGATGAATCCTCTCAAATGTGCATTCGGTGTCTCAACAAGGAACTTCTTAGGTTTCCTAGTTCACCAGAGGGGGATAGAGATAGACAAAAACAAGGCTTGGGCTATCCAAGTAGCAAAGCCCCCAGCCAACAAAAAGGAGCTTCAAAGGCTGCTCAGGCAGATCAATTTCCTGAGAAGATTTATATCCAACTATGCAAGGAAGACCCAAGTATGGACCCCGCTACTGAAGATCAAGGCTGAAGAAGAATTTAAATGGAAGGATAGCCACCAGTAGGCCTTTGAAGGGATAAAACAATACTTGTCCTTCTCTCCAGTTGTAATGCCACCCAAAAGGGGTAGGTATCTTAAATTGTATATTTCGGCCTCTGATTGCTCAATAGGAAGTATGTTAGCCCATGATAATAAACAAGGGAATGAGCAGGCCATTTATTATTTCAGTAGAATTTTGACTCTAATCGATCAGCATTACGCAGCGATTGAGAAGTTATGCTTGGCATTGTATTTTTCATCTCAGAAATTACGAACATATATGCTCCCCATTTCCACTTACATTATATTTTTTTTTTTTTTTTTTTTTTTTTTTTTTTTTTCGAAGCAGGCAGGAACCCGCGCGCCTTCCACTTACATTATATGCCAGGCTGATGTGATTAAATACATGCTGTCTAGGCCGATTATGCGTGGCCAAATTGGAAAATGGACCCTGGCCTTAATGGAATTTTCCATCCAATACCGATCACAGCAGTCGGTTAAAAGCTAAGCCATACCCAATTTTCTGGCTGACAACCTAGATCCTACTAAACTGTGAGAGCTGCCACCTATACCCAAAGTACTAAACACGTCATTGGTCCCATGGACGTTGATCTTTGATGGGTTTAAAAATCCTATAGGTGCAGGGACAGGGGTGGTTATCGTGTCACCTAACTACAAATAGACTAAGATGTCGTTTTGGCTCGATTTCAAATGCACCAATAATCAGGCCGAATACGAAGCACTTGTTATCAGGCTTGAGATACTCCTTGATATGGTGGCATCATCTGTGCACATAAAGGGAGATTTAGGGTTAATAATCGGGCAAATATTAGGTGAATTCCAAATAAAGAACTGGGAGCTATGCCCGTTTCACTTAGTAGCCACCCAACTCATGGATTCATTTGATGATATAAGCGTGAGTTGGGATTGGCCTCGACCCCTTTGAAGGAAGCAGAGGATCAAGCCATTATGGTACATGTCCGATCATTGCCATCAGTAGCAAAGAGGGGTTGGTACACTACCACTAATTTGGTCCTGATGGACGACGATGATTGGAAAACCCCTATCATCGAATACCTAAATTATCCAAATGTCAGGGTAGACCAAAAAGTTAGACTATTCGCAGTCTGATTCGTGGTACTTGATGGAGAATTATTCAAGAAGCCCCTCAGTGATGATGTGATATTGAAGTGTTTTGGCAAGATACAGGCCATGTAGGTTATGGCCGAGGTGCATGAAGGGATCTGTGGAGCCCATCAGGCCAGTACAACACATGAAATGGCTTCTGAGAAGCTACAACTATTACATGCCTGGTATGTTGAAAGATTGTATTAGCTACGCAAAAGGGTGCCAAGCTTGCTAGAAGCATGACCCGATCCAACGTGTGTCAGCTCAAGAGCTCCAACCAATAATCAAACCATGGCCATTTAGAGGATGGGCTATGGATCTAATTGGCAAAGTCCTACCACCGTCGTTGGGCCAGCACTGTTTCATCATAGTAGCTATGGACTACTTTACTAAGTGGGCCAAAGCCATACCATGTAGAACGGTGACACATGCCACGGTAATAAAGGTCATTGAAGAGCATATCATACACCGGTTCGGCCTTCCAGAGACCATAACGGCCGATCAAGGGTATGTGTTCACAGGGACTGAAACATCGGTCTTTCCAGAAAGTAGAGGAATCAAAATTCTCAATTCCACCCCTTACTATGTTCAGGCTAATGGGCAGGCCGAGTCAACTAATAAGATCTTGAAGGGGATCATTGAGAAAATTATTAATGAAAACCCTAGGGAGTGGGACAAGTTGCTGTCCGAAGCACTATGGGCCTATCGGACATCAAAGAGGTCAGGTACAGGAGTCACACCGTTCATGCGTACTTACGGGCATGATACCAGGTTACCTATGGAGGTCACTATCCGATCGGCCAGAAGGGCTTTACAGAATCAGCTAGAGCCCGCTGAATATGTAGAGGCTATGATAGCTTAGCTGGAAGGGCTTGATGAAGCAAGGCTCACGGCTTTGGATTCATTAAAGGTGCAAAAGTAACGGCCTGCCCGAGCCTACAACAAGAGGGTTAAAGAGAAATCTTTTTGCACATAAGACTTGGTATGGAAGGCCGTTTTACCTATTGGGGACAAGGACAACCAGTACGGTAAATGGTCGGTCAATTGGGCAGGTCCTTTCATCATCCATCATGTCAAGAAGGGCAGAGCATATAGGCTGCGCGACATGGATGGAGGTATTCACCCTAGGTTACTAAACGGTTAGTACTTGAAGTCTTATTATCCTACTTTATGGGAAACTATTGATTTGGAATACAGACCGAATCCGGGGTTAGCATATGAACAATTTGACTATGAGCCTGAGCTGGAATGATCAAAATGTTCATTATATTAAATATTGCGGGGCATAGCTTACCTACAATTTTTTTTCTTCGGAAAACAGGTTAATTAATCCAAAAAGGGAGAACAAATGTACAAGGGGCATACCCCAGGATATACAATGAGCGCAGAAAAAAAAAAGAAGAAACCACCAACAGGAAATGGGATGAAATAATATCAAACTGTGAAAACAACTGATATCACGTCATACCAAGACAACAAGCGCGTGAGCCAAACTCAGACCTCAAGAAAAGCCCATGCAATCAACCCTAAAAAAGAAAAACACATGGAACATAGGATGAGGGATTTATCACAAGTCAAACCCAGAAAAATCCACACCCTATGGAAAGCAAATGACTAAAAATTACATCAAAACCAAACCAAAAAGTCCATTACAGGGACTACTTCCATCTATCTATATAAAGCGGGAGGTGAGGGTCGTTCTTCCACTTGATTTGGATTTGAGTGACAATCTGGAGGAATATATCTTGAAGGATAATTTCTTTGGTTTTAGATTCCATCTTGAATGTCCGAGCATTTCTTTCATTCCAGATACTATAAGTGGCTAAACCCAAGCAGAGCTTAGGGATAATGTGCTTTGGAGTCTTCTGCTTCTAAGTCCCAGCTGCCCACTCCACCAAGTTGTTCCAAGAGGATGCCATTCTGGACACGCCCAACCGTTGCAAGATCCCCTGCCACACAAAAGAAGAATAAGAACAATTGAAGAATAAGTGATCATGGGATTCCATAACTTTGTGGCAAAGAACACAAGCCAACAGCCCTGGAGTGAAGGAAAAAATCCTACCATGTGTAGATAACCTGTTAAGAAAAGCAAACCATAAGATAACACTATGTCTAGGAATATGACCAGAAAACCAAGCAAGACGATGCCAGGGAACCTTAGGATTAACTTCCCTAATCTGGTCCCAAGTATGGGCCAAAGAGAATCTCCCATTGGGAGACGGTAACCAAACAACCACATCACAAGAATCGGACGGAGAAGGAAGGGAATGTAACTAGCCTCTTATTTCCATAAGCTCAATAGTATTAGTAAGAGGCCAATTCCAAGACTCGCCTTCAATCACCTCAGAAACTCTTTTATTAAGATTTAACGCAGCATCATACACAACACGATGGCCAAGTCTAGCCACAAGTGGACCTAAAGGGTGCCAATTGTCATACCAAAGGTAAGTGCCGCAACCATTCCCAATTTTATGACGAAGCATAGGCCGAACGGTATCTCTTAACCTAAGAAGCTTCTTCCAGTACCATGAGCATTGAGCCGGAGGCTTAATAGCCCAAAAGCTTTTACCTTTGAGCATATAAGCATGAATCCATCTAGTCCAAAGAGAATTATTTTGGGAGGTAAAAAGCGTCCAAATGTGTTTTAAGTTCAAAGCTATGTTAAGTTGGACAAGGTTTTTAATGCCCAAGCCTCCTTCCTTCTTGGGTTTACAAACTTGATCCCAAGACACCTTAGCACATTAGACTTCTCAATACCACCAGTCCAAAGGAATCTATGCATAAGTAACTCCACATGTTTAATAACACTTTTAGGTAAGATAAACATTCCAGCCCAATAATTCTGTATACCTGCAATGACAGATTGAATTAGTTGAATTCTACCAGCATAAGATAAGAATTTAGAGGTCCAAGATAGAATTCTAGAGCTTATCTTTTTAATCAACTCATCACATTCTCCCTTTTTTAATCTAGAAGTAATAAGAGGGACACCAAGATACTTAACCGGAAGGGAACCAACGTTGAATTGGAGAGTCTGGCATATGGAATTAGAAACATCCTCTTCAATACCAGTTAAGAAGAGACAGCTCTTACTAGTGTTGGCCAATAACCCTGTAAACTCAAAAAATTTATCTAACGAGTCTTTCATGACTATCGCAAAATTCACATCACCATAGAAAAGCAAGAGAAGATCATCCGCAAAACAAAGGTGGGAAATTTTAACTTTCTCACATCTCCAATGGAACTTAAAGAAGGGGGATCTCTGAATATTATATTGGATTAATTGGCTAAGCGTATCCATGACAAGGACAAAAAGATAAGGAGACATAGGGTCGCCTTGTCTCAAACCTTTAGCACCTTCAAAATACCCAATCGATTCACCATTGAAGTTAAGAGAGTATTTAGGGCTAGTAACACAGGCTTTGATCCAACGTTGCATCTTAGGAGGGAACCCCATGACATTAATTAAGTCTAGGAGAAATTCCCAACTCACACTATCATAAGCTTTCATGAGATCGACTTTAGCAGCCACTCTAGGTTGACCTGAATTTTTATGATAATCCCTCAGTAAATCCTGGGCTAAAAGAACGTTATCACTAATTTTCCGACCTTTAATAAAAGCAGACTGGGCATTATCAACAATATCCGGTAAAATCCGTTGGAGTCTTTTAGAGATGATTTTAGAGATGCACTTATAAATAGTGTTACAACAAGATATAGGCCGAAAGTCACCCATCTGTGAGGGGTTGGGAATTTTAGGGATAAGAGCGATAATCGTGGCATTAGACTCTCTTAAAAGTTCTCCAGTAATAAAAAATTCTTTGATAGCTTTAGTCACCGAATTACCAGTTGTGATCCAAGTCTCTTTGAAAAAATGAGCGTTATATCCGTCAGGGCCAGGGGCTTTGTTACTATGGAGGCTAAAGAAAGAATCTTTAATCTCTTCATCACTAGGAATGTTATCCATGCTAATGAAATTTTCACTAGATATACGCTTCTGGATAATATTCCTCAACATATCTACAAATATGCTTACCTACAAATATGCTCAATGCAAAGCAGAAATACATGTGTACAAGGAACCAAAAAGATAGAATCGGCCTATAGGCTGATCCAAAACCCCTAAGTTTAGCCCTCAGGTCTTCCCAGGTCCTTAGAGCTACGGCCCGATCTTGTTTGGCCTTGTCCAGCTTATGAGACCAGGCGCTAGAGATAGGGATGCTGGCCTATAGCTGGTCACTGCATTTTTGAGCATCTACTCTGAGTGCAGCTAGGACCTCGTCCACCTTGACCAGCGCTGCATCATTTGTGAGGACCTTGGCCTCGCATTGTTCCAATTGTGCCTTCAGAGAAGCAATGCGGGTCTGCAGCCAGGCATCTTTAGCGATCACTTGTGCCTGGGAGACATTCGCACTTTTGAATTTAACCTTAGTAGCCTGGAGGAAATGCACCGCTTTCTGTCGGGCACCAAGGTGAACTTTAGCTTCGGCCTGAACAGTCAAGGCCGACCGCTCCAAGAGATGGCAGCTTGGCAATCTTTCCTGCATTTCTCGGATTAGAGAGAGCTTCCCATCTGTTAGGGAATGATCAGCTAAAAGTGTACTCAGAGCAGCATCCACTTCAGCAGCAGATGGGAGGCTAGTCAAATCCAGAGTAACCAACCCGAGAACAAGGTCCTTTGACCATTGAATGCTGGAGGGAGAGACGGCTTGGGGCTTAAAAGATCCCAAATCATATGCTCCAAGGTCCAAGCTTGAGAAGAAGTCTTCGTAAGGAATAAATGGCGCTGGACCCAATGGGATGGCCTGCTTATAAGTTTAATAAGTAAAGGGTCATCAGTATTGATACTGGTAAGCAAATAATACGTGCCCGAGATTAAAGATACAATATATGGGCATGAGCAGATAAAGAGGCTGAGATCTCTTGCCTCATAATAGCCTCATCACTTGGTTAGGACGTAGATGGCTGGGCAGGTTGCTGGTTTAATGCAGAAGGGGCCACAATGGTTTCTTCTGTTGAGGCTCCAGCAATCCCACTTGCACTGGTTTGATTGGCCTCTGCGATGGGCGAGGCATCAGTTAGAATACTAGCCTCACCACTAGGAGTTAGAGGTTCCACAGTAGTGGATGTAGAGACATCGCCTACATCCATTTCTTCCATACGCTCCAAGGCCAATTCTGGTGCAGCAAGAAGATTAGCCTGACCCCAGGGGACATCTTGACCAGTTTCCTCCACAAAAGGGGTTGTTTGTTCTATTTCATCTTCTCCAGCCGCCTCCATGACTGCGTCGTCCCCAGGGAGGTCTTCACTGCTAGAAGAGAGCACAACCTGCTCAGGCATGGATCCACCAGTTGGATCATCGGCATCGTCTCCGTCTGAAGGCCTAAGGGGTGGGATGACACGAAGAGGCACAATCCTCTATGCAATACGTTCAAGATCAGCTTGCAGGGTGTGAGAAGTAGCACCAAGCACTTGTTGTTTGTGTTTGAGTGGGACCGACTGGTAACATATCTTCTTCGGAGCCTTCATCTACAAGATAAAATGGAAGAAAAGGGTTAGCCAGTAGTAGGATTAATCGGACAGCGCAGCAGAATAGTAGATAAATACCTAAGTAGAGGAACCCACTGCCTGTTTCTTCTTCTTAGTCGGCCCTTGCCCCAGCGCTTGCTTCCGTTGGACAAGCGCCGGTGCAATAGTTGGTACATTAGCCTCCATAGCCGATGGCATTGCAAATTGAATGAGGGCCTCAGAAGCGGTGCCCTTAAAAATTTGGGAGGACCGATCAGACCACCGCTTTTCAAATTCATCGGTAACAACCGGTCGACCAGAGAATGGTAAGTGAATTTGAAGGCAGCCTTCAACTTATCTGATCTCTTCTTTATTTTCTTCATTTTCCCGCCATTAACAATTAGGCCACGTTTGACCCAATCCATGTTTATGGTAATGGCTAGTGGAACGGGCACGAGCTGAGAGAACCCGAGTTGACGAGCATAGAGCGAAGTGAAGTAGTACTCTACCCTGCACTTGTTGTTGGTAGAGGGAATACTCAGGCTGAAAATTATGTCTCTAGCCACCAAGTAACTAGAGAAGATTTCATTACATGTAATCTGAGTGCCCGGCCCCCAGTTTGAAGGGTTATATATAAGCTAGAGGAACGTGGGAAAGTGAGTAGAAGAAAAGGGTTGGAAGAGAGGGACAGCCCGGTTGGCACTTCCCTCATAGAAGAAAGAAAAGCATTCCTCAAAGGAGTGGGAAGAAGGAACAACATCCATGAACTGGTTTGTTTGAATTTTTTTTGTCCCTTTTAATTCTTTTGGCCTTTTGAGGCCTTTTTGTGGTTTTTTTTACCACCTGTCCTTATGCTTTGTGCTTGTTGAATATCCTGGGGTATGCCCCTTGTACTTGTGTACATCCCTTTTTTTGGAATCTATTTACCGTTTTCCGAAAAAAAAAAAAAAACATCCATGAACTGGACTATAAAAACGAGAGCGGTTGATAATTGGCGATCGACCGGCCCGAATCGCTGGAAATAAGAATAGAGCCAGACCTGAAGAATCCAGATCGGGCTGCCTCCAACACTGAAGCTCGAATGCACGAAGTCAATCACTACGTAAACAAGGTGAGCCCAGACTAGAGTGGCTAGGGCTAAGGGTCTCCCAACAGTAAGGGCCAAGGCCAGAGTAGTATACTCCTTGGTGATGGCCTGACTAGACAAGCAGAAGATGTATCTATTCAGCTAGTATATCAGAAAGGTTGTGTGTTCGGCGTTGGACACTTCGGTCTTATCAGCACCCATGCAGGCTGTCAGGAAGCTGCCAAAGGCTATGATGGGCTTATAGGAGACGACCCCATCTCTTACAGATTCCTGTTGAGGGTAAGTAAAGCTGGCCGTTCCAACATCTAAGCCCGAGACCACTTCTTGCCCGTGAGGGTGGAAACCGAGCATGTAGCTCACATCCTTGAGGGTGGGTACCATCGGGCCCACAATGGAAAAGGAACCCATTTATGGAGGCCAACCAGAACAGAAGAACTGAGAAAAATAGAGGCCGGTCTATCTCCAGCCTAGACCGGCTCAGCATTATGGCATCATGGATGCCTGCACTCTTCCATAGATTAGCCTTGGAGGCCAAAACTCTTGTCACCCATTTGTCCCACTCAGCAGAAGCGGTGGGCCAACCCCTGATTGGGTGCGAAGCTGACTAAACTTTGCTCCAGTTGGTCTGAAGTTGGAAGAATGCCCCATTCTCTACCGATGGTAAGTAGGGACCGAACGCCACCGGAGGATTGCCACGGAATGTTGTACCAAGACTAGGTGCCACCATTGAGCCATCGGTGGCAATGTAAGGAAGAATATTGTCGGTAGAAATCTCTACGACATGGTTTTTGGCCAAAGCCCTGACCTCTCTACAGCGGTTTTGGGGCAACAGAGCATCCACGAAGGTCTTCTTGCCTTTAGAGGCAGCTACCAGAGCTGTTTTAGGGGTCATTTCTATAGCGGAGATGAAGTTTTTCCTCCCTGGAAAGAATGGAGTTTAGAGAGAGAGGCTTTAGATTTCTAGAGAGAGAAAGAAGAAGATGCGAATGAGGAAGGTGAAGAGATTTTTGAAAATCTCTTTACTTTATACGCGTTGCATTTAATGAGGAGTGACTGGTGGGATTCCCCATGATCTGACAGTCCCTGCATGGATGACACGTGTCAAGATTTTAAATTCAAAACGTCACGTCAATCAAGGGCGGGATGATTGATATGATGATGAGAACATGGTGGCTAGCACAAGGTGGAATGCGGACCCGAACCACGTGCCAATTGGTCCAGTTACAAGGGCGTGAGCAAAACGGTTCAAGGACAATCTCAATGGGCTGGTTCAACAAATTTGGGTTGAGACTAATCTTTGTGGCCCAAAGGAGGATACTAGTGATCCACAAGGCTGGGTGTCCATGATTCAAGCTCTAGAATAAATTATAGGCTTGCATGCCAACTTAGGAACTTTTCATATTTGTTAGTTTGTTTTTATTTTAGTTTTGGGGTGAATTATATTGGGCCATAATATTTCGTAGGCTTATAGGGCCCACCCGTAAGCCTCAGCTATTTAAACAGTTTAGGGTTTGTAATATTCAATTTTGATCATTAATAATATTGTGAGAGTTTTCTCTTTGGTTCTTTGAAAACTATTCGAACTTATCAGATTTACTCTGTGGCGTTCATACCTGGACTTAACAATCGAGTTTTCCATCCTTGATTGTGGCGTCTTCATCCTTTATACCAAGGTTCGCATCGGTTAAAGGTGTTGGGTCGCGGTTTCCCTTTGAATCTGACAGCAGAACGGTCCGAGGCATTAATCGTGTTACGGGTTTCGTCACATTGTTGGCGGGGTTCGTATCAGTTGGTATTAGAGCACAGTTCTAGTCTCAGGTTTATCATATCTTTTTCGTTTATATTCTTATTCGTTTCTTCTGGTTCTGTTCTTATTCGTTTTTGTTTCTGTTCGTTTTCTTATTCGTTCTCGTTTCTGAACCGTATTAAAAAAAAAAAAAAAAAAGGGTGTTCGATTACGATCTGGAATTTCGTGTTTAGGGTTTGCGAATCTGATCTGTGATTTGCTCTTGTTTTTTTTTTCGGAAAAATGGTAAATAGATTCCAAAAAAGGGCCATACCCTAGGATATTACAATAAGCGCAACTATCATGCTACGAGAGCCAGACTAAACATTTGAAAAAGAGCAACAAGCACAAAGCATAGCAACATGGAATAATCCAAACACAAGAGACAACCAACAACCCACAACAAGAGTCCTCAGGATCGTTGTCGTCCTTTGGGCCGACTCCCGCTAAATTTCATCTTAGCTGCCTTCTTTTTCTGTCTGTTGGAGAGGGGACTACCCCTTAAAGGGGTCCCGTCCTCACTAGCTTGGCCAGAGTCACTAATACAGTCATCATCATCATCCACACTAAAGGGGAAGGTGGTGTCCTCTCTAGTCTCACCTCGAGGGACATCTGCATGGTAAGAAGAGCTAGCTTCGGGACAAGATGTCCGGTCACAGGGAGAAACAATGATTTGCTCTTGTTACTTCGTGTTTGTTCATTCTCGTGATCGTTGTTATTGTGGTTTTTTTTTCCTTCTCGAGAATTAGGGTTTCTGAATCAGATACGTGAACTGTGAAGTCTGCCTGATTATTCAAAAAAAAAAAAAAAGAGAAAAAAAAAAAAGAGAAGAAAAGAAAAGAAGAAAAGAGATCGGTTAGCCGCCAAAAAAAAAAAGAGTACAAAAACTCGGCTTAAAATTTTATTTTTGTTTTGTGATATTTGGGGTCTAAAGAGTCCGAATCTGACCTTACTCCATAGTGCGAAAAAAAATTTCCGAAAATTCCATTTTTTTTTATGCTTTTGGAAACCTAGCCATCCGCGTTCGCTTTTAGTCGTGCTTTCAGCTTCCAAATTTGATTGGTCTAGTTTGGGTATGGATTGTTACTGAGAAATTCTAGTCATTGTTTGAGCAGTTTCATAAGAACTGAGTGAGAATTACTACGAGTGGAAAAAGGCAAGAGTGGTGAGCACATAAGAGGGTAAAAGCCAAATTTATTTTCAGTTTAAACACGAGTGAACTTGAGTGATACATCCTAGTTGAGTGAAACACGTGAGCGAGAGTTGTGAGGTCCTGTATATTTTTTTTTTTATCTAATCTTTGTTTTGCAGCGAAATATGGCCCATAAAGACGAAATTAATGCCGGGGAGGTTTCGGGAGAGACTGATCAGAAACTACTATTGGAGGCATTAATGGGTGAAATGAGGAGGGTATTGAGGACAGAGATGGAACAAGTTCATGAACGGTTAGATAGAGTAGAGAATGCACGGGTGGAGCAGCCACAAAACAATGCTCCTCATGGACGTAGAAGAGAGAGAGTTCAACCGAGGGGAGTGAGAGTTGAAGAAGAGGAGTATTTTTGGGGAGACTTTGAAGAAGAAAATGATCAGGAGTCAATAGATAATCATAGGAGATATGGTGGTCGGGGTAGAGAAGTTAGGTTTAGAGAAGCTAGGAACCGGGAAGATAATAATTTGGGTAGTATTAAGATGAAGATTCCTTCGTTTCAAGGGAAGAATGATCCGGAAGCCTATCTAGAATGGGAGAAGAAGGTAGAATTAGTATTTGATTGCCACCATTACTCTGAGGCTAAGAAGGTAAAACTTGCTGCCATTGAATTTTCTGATTATGCTATCATTTGGTGGGATCAATTGGTGTTGAATAGGAGAAGAAATAGGGAGCGTCCAATAGAGACATGGGAGGATATGAAAACTGTGATGAGGAAGCGGGTCGTTCCAAGCTATTATTATCGAGAGTTATACAACAAGTTGCAAAGTTTGAGGCAAGGTAATAGGAGTGTGGAAGAATATTATAAAGAGATGGAAGTTGCTATGATTCGAGCGAATGTAGAGGAAGATCGAGAGGCTACAATGGCTAGATTCTTAGTTGGGTTGAATCGGGAAATTGCCAATGCAATGGAATTGCAACACTATGTTGAGTTGGAGGATATGGTACACATGGCTATTAAAATTGAGAATCAACTCAAGAGGAGGGGCAGCAGCACACGTCCAAGCCAAAATCCAAGCCAAAATTCCAATGCATCCGCTTGGAAACCAAATAATTGGAAAAGAGATGAGAAGCAGCCTTTGGTGAAGCCAAAAACTGAGCAAAAACAAGAGGTGGCCAGCCATGGAAATCAAGGTAAATCCGATTCGTCTACTTCTCGGAACCGCGATATTAAGTGTTTTAAGTTCCAAGGTAGGGGACACATAGCTAGCCAATGTCCGAACAAGAGAGTTATGGTGTTACGAGATAATGGTGAGATTGAAACCGAAGATGAAGATGACAACGAATCTGTGCCACCATTAGAGGATGCCGATGATGAAGAGTACGCTGCCCAAGGGGATTTGTTAGTGGCAAGGAGAGCTCTAAATATGAAGGTTAAGGAAGATGATGAGGCACAACGGAAGAACATCTTTCATACGAGATGTCATGTCAAAGATAAGGTGTGTAGTGTGATCATAGATGGGGGGAGTTGCACTAACGTTGCTAGCACAACTTTGGTGGAGAAATTAAGGCTGCCAACAATCAAGCATCCACGACCTTATAAATTGCAATGGCTCAATGATAGTGGTGAAGTAAGGGTAACTAAACAGGTGTTAGTTTCTTTTCGTATTGGGAAATATGAAGATGAAGTTTTGAGTGATGTGGTTCCGATGCAAGCTGGACACTTGTTGTTAGGGAGGCCATGGCAATTTGATCGACGTGTTAAGCATGATGGTTTCACAAATAAATACTCGTTCGTGCTTAATCAAAGGACAATCACCTTAGTGCCTTTGACACCGAGGCAAGTTTATGAAGATCAAGTGAGGTTGCAAAGGGAGAGTGATCAAAAGAAAGAGAGTGAACAAAAGAAAAGGAGTGAGAAAAATGAGAGAGAAAAAGAAAAGAAAAATGCAGCCATTGAGGGAAAATTAGAGGGAAACCAAAAAAAGAATTTTTATGCAAAAGCGAGTGAGATCAAACGAGCGTTGTTTTCAAATCAGCCTATGATTGTACTTTTGTACAAAGAGGCATTTTTAAACACTAACCAAATTGACTCATCTTTGCCTAGTTCTGTTGTTTCTCTTTTGCAGGAGTTTGGTGATATCTTTCCAGAGGAGGTTCCACATGGTTTACCCCCTATTCGAGGGATTGAACATCAAATTGATTTCGTGCCCGGTGCTACCATTCCAAACCGACCAGCCTATAGGATCAATCCTGAGGAGACAAAGGAGCTACAAAAGCAGGTTAGTGAGTTGATGGAAAAGGGGTACGTAAGAGAAAGTATGAGTCCATGCGCCGTTCCGGTGATTTTGGTTCCTAAGAAGGATGGGACGTGGAGAATGTGCGTTGATTGCCGAGCCGTCAACAACATAACGGTAAAGTATCGACACCCTATTCCTCGCTTAGATGATATGTTAGATGAGTTGCATGGTTCTTGTATATTTTCTAAGATTGATTTGAAAAGTGGGTATCATCAAATTAGAATGAAAGAAGGTGATGAATGGAAAACTGCATTTAAAACAAAATATGGTTTGTATGAATGGTTAGTTATGCCTTTTGGATTAACTAATGCTCCTAGTACTTTTATGAGATTGATGAACCATGTTTTGCGTGCTTTCATTGGAAAATTTGTAGTTGTTTATTTTGATGATATCCTGATTTATAGCAAAAACTTGGAAGAGCATTTGAAGCATTTAAAACTTGTGTTAGATGTGCTTAGAAATGAAAAGTTGTTTGCTAACCTAAAGAAGTGCACTTTTTGCACCGATAAGCTTGTGTTTCTTGGTTTTGTTGTGTGTGCACAAGGAATACAGGTTGATGAAGAAAAGATTCGTGCTATCCAAGAATGGCCAAGCCCATCTAGTGTAAGTAATGTGCGAAGTTTCATGGACTTGCTAGTTTTTACAGGAGGTTCGTGAAAGACTTCAGTAATATAGCTGCACCGATAACCGAAGTCATCAAGAAAAATGTTGGGTTCAAATGGGGGGAAGAGCAAGAGAAGGCATTTCAATTACTCAAGGAGAAGTTAACTCATGCACCTTTACTTGCTTTACCTAACTTTACAAAAACTTTTGAAATTGAATGTGATGCTTCAGGTTTAGGTATTGGCGCCGTGCTTATGCAAGAAGGAAGACCGATTGCATACTTTAGTGAGAAGTTAAGTGGGGCTGCCTTAAACTATCCCACGTATGACAAAGAGATGTATGCATTGGTTCGAGCTTTGGAGACATGGCAGCATTACTTGTGGCCTAAAGAGTTCGTGATTCACACCGATCATGAGTCTTTAAAGCACCTTAAAGTCCAACACAAGCTGAACAAGAGGCATGCACGATGGGTTGAATTCATTGAGACGTTTCCATACGTCATTCGATATAAACAAGGTAAGGAGAACATCGTTACCGATGCACTTTCTCGAAGGTACATTCTAATCTCTACTCTTGATGCTAAGATTCTTGGTTTTGAGCATATTAAGGAATTGTATCCTTTAGATCTCGATTTTAGTGAAGAATTTGAATCTTGTGAAAAAACAGCCCATAATAAATTCTATAGGCATGAGGGGTTTTTATTTCGAGAAAATAAATTGTGCATTCCAACTTGTTCAGTGAGAGAGTTGCTTGTGCGAGAGTCACATGGGGGAGGGTTAATGGGACATTTTGGGGTAGTAAAAACATTAGCCGTTTTACAAGAACACTTCTATTGGCCACGCATGAAACAAGATGTTGAGAGAATTTGTGGTAGATGTGTCACATGTAGGCGAGCGAAATCTAGAGTACAACCCCATGGCTTATACACACCTCTTCCAATTCCTAGTGAACCATGGATTGATATTTCAATGGATTTTGTGTTAGGTTTACCTAGGACTAAACACGGTCGAGACTCAATTTTTGTGGTTGTGGATAGATTTTCCAAGATGGCACATTTTATTCCATGTCACAAAACTGATGATGCTTCACATGTTGCTAATTTGTTCTTTAAGGAGATTGTGAGATTACATGGTATGCCTAGAACCATTGTTTCGGATAGAGATGCTAAATTCTTGAGTTACTTTTGGAAGACCTTGTGGTGTAAGTTGGGGACTAAGTTATTATTTTCTACAACTTGTCATCCACAAACTGATGGTCAAACTGAAGTAGTAAATAGGACTTTATCTACTTTGTTAAGGGCTATTATTAAAAAGAACATCAAAACATGGGAAGAATGTTTACCACATGTTGAGTTTGCTTATAATCGTACTATCCATTCTGCTACTAAATTTTCACCCTTTGAAATTGTGTATGGTTTTAATCCTTTAACTCCTTTGGATTTATCTCCTTTACCTGTGACTGAGCGTGTTAATTTAGATGGGAAAAAGAAAGAAGATTTTGTTAAGCAGATTCATGAGAAAGCAAGGCTCAATATTGAGCGAAGAACGGAGCAATATGCAATGCAAGCTAACAAAGGGCGACGCAATATCATCTTTGAACCCGGAGATTGGGTTTGGGTACACATGCGAAAAGAAAGATTTCCAGCACAAAGGCGTTCTAAATTGCTTCCCCGAGGCGATGGTCCTTTTCAAGTTCTTGAGCGCATCAATGACAATGCCTACAAGCTAGAGTTGCCTGGTGAGTATAATGTTAGTACTACTTTTAATGTTGCTGATTTATCTCCTTTTGATGTAGGTGATGATTTGAGGACAAATCCTTTTCAAGAGGAGGGGAATGATGAGAACATGGCGGCTAGCACAAGGTGGAATGCGGATCCGAACCACGTACCAATTGGTCCGGTTACAAGGGCGCGAGCAAAGCGGTTCAAGGACAATCTCAATGGGCTGGTTCAACAAATTTGGGTTGAAACTAATCTGAGTGGCCCAAAGGAGGATACTAGTGATCCACAAGGCTGGGTGTCCATGAATCAAGCTCTAGAATAAATTATAGGCTTGCATGCCAACTTAGGGATTTTTTATATTCATTAGTTTCCTTTTATTTTAGTTTTGGGGTGAATTATATTGGACCATAATATTTCGTAGGCTTAAAAGGGCCCAACTTTAAGCCTCAGCTATTTAAACAGTTTTAGGGTTTGTAATATTCAGTTTTTGATCATTAATAATATTGTGAGAGTTTTCTCTTTGGTTCTTTGAAGAACTATTCGAACTTATCAGATTTACTCTGTGGCGTTCATACCTGGACTTATCAATCGAGTTTTCCATCCTTGATTGTGGCGTCTTCGTCCTTTATACCAAGGTTCGCATCTGTTATAGGTGTTGGGTCGCGGTTTCCATTGAATCTGACAGTAGAACGGTCTGAGACATTAATCGTGTTACGGGTTTCGTCACATTATTGGCGAGGTTCGTATCACCATCTCCAGCTTTTAAGAACATATGCTCAGTTCACTGTACTACGAGGATATAACGCTTTAAGCAATAGTACATCATTCTATACCACAACTTAGAGACGTCTACCATTGATCACGGTCCACCGCAGTCGTAGACACCTTCATCTATCTACCGCTTTTAAGAACCTATGATTAGATCATCTGGCTATCTTAGGGCTGTTGGTCCGGTTCACCGCAGTCATAGACACCTTCGTCTGTCTATCGCTTTTAAGAATATATGATCGACCAAGGCCCACCCATGCAAGATTTCCAAATCTTAATAAACCTAAATTCAACTCTATCATTGATACATGACAATCCCAATGTGGCCTGACTACATTGAATGAAATAACGATAACTCCAAACGATTCATAATTATTACGTTAACTAACGTTACAACCATTATCAGTTAATCTTATCGTCACTATGATCCTACGTCGCATTCACTCATTATCACATCTTACTGAATAGTAAATAAACAACTAAACAGTTATAATATAAACTAAACAAGGAAAAATAGTATTCTGCAACTGTCAATCAATTGGGCGGGGGTCCAATCGATTGGTATAAAAGTTATCACAATTGATTAGGAAAAATCCAATCGATTGGATCACAATTCATTCCAATCGATTGCTAACTTTGGCGATTGATTAGGATATCTATAATGCCAATCGATTGTACAAAATGTCAATTGATTGGGTTATGAAAGAAGGCAATCGATTAGGACTTCATCTTCTTTACAGTGATGACAGTCTAGCATATAAAAATGGAGAAAACATGATCTAAACTCCATTTCTTTATTTTAAATAGGTTCCAACATCAATATTAGGCTACCAAGTGAGTTTAGAACTCACCTTAGGTCACAAGAGTGTGTTTGGGTGTGTGTATTTGAAGCTTGGGCTTCAATGGTGGCTCCTCTCTCTCTCCTTTGTCTTCTCTATCTGTCTCTCTCTTTTTCTTTTCTTTCTTTCCTCTTCTTCAATGGATGTGTGTATGAGTGTATAGGTGTATATTTATGTGTATGTATATGAGTGTATATATAACACACAAGCTCCCTCTCTCTCCCACTGATTTCTAGAAATAGAAATGAGTCAAAATAGGCTAGTATATATAGGCCAATATGTGTTCACGTGGATAAACCCCAGCCAAATCAAAAGAATCTGTTCAGCAGCAGCCAATCGATTAGCATAAATGGCAATCAATTGGTGTTAGGTATTAAATGCTCCAATCGATTGGTATAAGTGGTAATCGATTGGAAAACTGACCAATCGATTGGTATCCAAATTATACCAAAGGTAAGGCTAAGCTCATATAAGTATTTCGAAGAAACATACAAGGTCTTATTCATATAATACATTACAAAAATACAGGGCATTACAACTTCCTCCATCTAGGTGGGTTATGAAGCATCCCTTAGAGTCAATTCAAAATTGGTGGATGAAAACACCCAACTTCGGATCCTACTAGCTGAGATGAGAGAACATCAAAATGAGAAAGATGTCTCTCCTCCTATTAATGTCCCTTCTCGTGGGGGATCTTACCTTGCTGGTAGAACTCCATTTCGGCCTAATGGTAATAAGGGAGGTAAGGGTAACAGTAGAGGAGGCACTAATTGGAGGGATCATCAATTTGAGCCATTTGATATTTGCCCTGGAAATCCCATCCCAGTCTTTGCTAATCCATCTGCTGTGCAGGTTCCACATGCTACGGATAGTTCATCTTGTAATCTTAATGTTCTTTCATGTGCTACTTTTGATCCTCAAAATGTGCCTTATCCTTCGTCCAAAGTGTTTGTCACACGTGTAAACTCCAACGGTAACAAGCCTATCCATCCTACTCCTTTACAAGCAGCTGACATGCACATGGGCCAGTCCGAGTTTTCCGGCACCTTGTCGGACCATCCTCCCGAGGCTACTGCACACGCCACTTATATGGACAATGGTAAGAAGGTTGTTGATTTGTTTAATACCTCATCTGTTGGTTCAACTACTGCGCACATGGGCTCTGCTCTCTGCCCCATAAATCCCGGTGGGATGTTGACTACCTCATCCCACTCTCATCGCGTGGAGTTTGCGCCTCAACATCCTCATACCAGTTCGGGGCCTTTAGCAGGTGGGATTTCCTGTAATGTTGTAGGGCCCATTAGTGGCTCGGCTCAAACTTCAAACCCGGCTCAAACTGTACCTGTTAATGGTTCCTCTAAACCCGTATCATGGGCCTCACTGGTTAAATCACAATTAAATGTTCCAGAACTTAATGCGAACATAAACAGCCACCTGGAGTCTGCCCATGCCCCTCATTATGCTAACCTTGGTGAATCATCAGGTGTTAAATTAGGCAATGATATGGGACCTATTAGTGCAACGGCAACCTTTGCAAGCCTGGCTCAAGATACTGTTGGCTCTGGATTTATTGAACCCAAGTCCTGGGCCTCTCTAGTTGCTACTAAGGCATCTACAAATTTTTGCTTAAATTACATCAAGCCCCGGGAAGGCCCAGACAGACACATTGTACACATGCCAAAGGAGGTACAAATTGAGGGTAGTTTTGCTTGGAAAAATACCCTTGTTGGATATTTCATTGGGAAAAAGTTGCCTTTCTCTTTTGTTAAAAATGGGACATCAAGACTTTGGAGCAAACTTGGGCTAATGGACATGGTAGCCACTGAGTCTGGTTTTTATTTCTTCAAATTCGATTCAGAAGAAGCAAGTCTGTCCATTTTGGAAGGAGGACCATGGCACCTTGCCGGCCAGCCCATCATCTTGCAAAATTGGCATACTGGGCTCACTTTGTCCAGAGAAGCAATAACAACTATTCCAGTCTGGGTCCATATTTATAACATTCCTCTCGAGTATTGGAACCCCACAGGTTTAAGCCACATTGCAAGCGCCATAGGAAAACCACTCCATGTAGCTAGAGTCACAGCAAATTGCAGAAGAATTTCCTTCGCTCGGATCTGCATAGAGCTAAATGCCAAACATGAACTTCTCCGCGAAATTGTTATTGAATTCGAAGACCCAATTAGTGGTGATATGGAGCAAATCACACTACCAGTGGAATATCAATGGACTCCAGTTAGATGTGCTAAATGTTCTAGATTTGGTCATGATTGCTCCAAATTACCTAAGATTCCAACTATTCCAAAGGCAGTTTCCTCCTTGCATTAAGGACGAAAATGAAGGGGCATGGAAAACCATTAGTAGGGGTAAGCCTTCTCAGGTTGATGCTCCTTCAGGCCCAACTGGGTCCTCTACCCATGAAAAGGTTTCAGGATCAGGACTTTACAAGCAACCCACGGCAACTCATATTGAAGATTCAAACCAATTTTCTATCTTAGAGCCCCAGTTGGAAGACTTAGAGATCTCAACTAGTGATGAACCTTCACTACAACATGGTTCAACCTCAGTGTATGTTGATATTCCAGATACCAACATCACCAGTTTAGCCGAGATAACTGCTGCAATTACTACAGAGGATGGTGTGGTATATAACCAATCCTGTGCTAAACCAAATCCGGATATCCCACCTGAAGCCATAAAGGAAGAAATCCCAGGTATAAGCAGCAAAGGCAAGGGGTCTCTAGCCAATGCTATTTCTAATGAGTCCACCACTCCTATTACTGCTCATGGTACGGGTCAACTTTCTGTTTCCTCTACTACCATTGAAGACAACCACTCTCAAGAAGAAGCAAAGCATTATCATGTGGAGAAGCCCCCTAATCTGGAACATTCATCTGTAATTGATATGGCAGAAGCCCATACCCAAGACAAAGGTAAAGGAATTCTCTCAGCTGGTCATCATGAAACGATTGTCCCTCCCACTACCAATACTTCTCCAGGTCAGATTTCTCCATACTCTAAATCTTCTAGTTCTCCTCAATCTAACCAATCTAAGAAACACAAGAAGGGGAACTCCCCAGGTCAGAGGAAACACAGCCATAAGCGTTCTTAATGATTATCTGCTCTTGGAATATAAGGGGTCTTAACCTTCCCTCCAAACAATTTGAGGTTGCTAAATTTATTTCAGAGAATAATATCGATATCCTTGCCATAACCGAAACAAAAGTCAGACAAATCAATGAGGCTAAGATTAAGACTGAAGTTTTCAAAAATTGGGATTTTGTGTCCAATAGTACACCTACATCTGTTGGTAGAATTTGGCTTGGGTGAAATGCTGAGAAAATTTCTCTAACTGTGCATAAAATATCCCCCCAACTTATTCATACAAAAATTGAAATTGATGACCAAAGTTTGGTCCTGGAAGTGTCCTTCATTTATGCTTGTAATACAGGCCAAGAACGAATGGACCTGTGGAGAGACTTAAAATCTGTCTTGGTCTGCCAAATGCCAACCATTTGATCCTTGGGGACTTTAATGTGGTGCTTCACCCCAAAGAAATCTTAGGGGATGACAATGGTTGGAATTCTGACATTGTCGAATTTAATAAAGTGGTTAACCAACTCTGCCTAACAGACCTTCGGTATATTGGAGAATTTTACACATGGTGCAACCGTAGATTTGGTAGGCCTGATTTTACTCAGAGAAAATTGAATAGAGCTCTGATTAATCAAAAGTGGCTAGATAACCTCCCTGATTCCTATGCCCACTTTTACAAACAAGATATTTCAGATCACTCTCCTTTTATTGTCTTTACTGATAAAATTACTAGGAGAAAAGGGAGATCCTTTAAAATTTTCAACTTTTGGACCCATCTTGATGGGTACTCTGATATTGTGGCAAAAAGTTGGGAATCGAATTTTAATGGGACTGCCCAATATCAGGTTTGTAAAAAATTGAGACTATTAAAACATGATTTGAAAAGTTTTAGCAAAAAATTCATAGGCCAGGAGACTTTGAATGCTAATAAGGCTAAGGAAAATTTGACTTCTGTCCAATCAAATCTTCTTAATCACCCAAATGACCCATCCCTTATTTCTCTCTATAGCCATTCCATGAAACAATATTTGGAAGCCATCTGGATTGAAGAGGAAACTCTGAAACAGAAATCTAGATTGCAATGGCTTGAGGTTGGTGATAAAAACTCTAAATATTTTCATCTTCACATTAAAGGAAGAAGAAATAGAAAGAGAATTTTTAAGTTGGAAAAACCAGATGGCCTATTCACTACTAATATTGATGAAGCAAAAACTGAAGCTGTTAGGCATTTTCAAAGTTTACTTGGTACTGCAGCTATAAATAACTATCCTGGTCTGGATACACTAAGATCCTTTGTCCACAAAAGAATCCCAAGGGAACTCTTGGGTGATCTTGATAGACTTCCTACTGACCTCGAGATTAAAGAAACCATTTTCCTTATGAATGAAAATAAAGCTCCTGGTCCCGATGGATTTAATGCATGTTTCTTTAAGAAGTTCTGGCCTACAGTTGGGCCCTCGGTTACAGCCGCGGTTAGAGAATTCTTCAATTCTGGGGAAATGCTTAGAGAGTCTAATGCCACTATTATTGCTTTGATTCCTAAAATCCCTAACCCAACAAAGATGGGGGACTTTCGACCAATCTCTTGCTGTAATACAGTCTATAAATGTATTTCAAAAATTATTGCTAATAGACTTCAAGTTATTCTCCCAACTATTGTTGATCAAGCTCAGTCGGCGTTTGTTAAAGGGCGTAAGATTAGTGATAATGTTTTACTTGCCCAAGATCTCCTTAGGGACTACCATAAAGATGGTGGTCGCCCCAGAGTCGCTGCAAAGGTTGACCTCATGAAGGCCTATGATAGTGTTTGTTGGAAATTCCTTTTTGACCTTCTTGAAATTCTTGGATTTCCACCTAATTTGAAGAGATGGATTAGGGCATGCATCACTACACCCATGTATTCCATTAATTTCAATGGGGAATCAGTGGGATACTTTGGTGGGGCCAAAGGCCTTCGACAAGGTGATCCCATCTCCCCTTATTTGTTTGTGCTTATCATGGATGCTCTTAGCCAGCTGCTTCATCATAATACCAAAATGGGCAATTTTACCTTTCATTGGAAATGTGATTTTTTAAAAATATCTCACCTTTGTTTTGCAGATGACTTACTTATCTTATTCAATGGGGATATTGAATCAGCTAGAATTATCAGAGCTTCTCTTTCACAATTTTATGACTTATCTGGTCTTCAAGCCAATAATGCTAAAAGTTGCTTATTTTTTTCGGGGGTTGATGAATCATTGGCCTCTGATATTCTTATGGAGCTTCAATTTTCTAAAGGCAATTTACCACTTAAGTACCTTGGCGTTCCTCTGATCACTTCTAAACTTAAAAAACAACACTGTGACGATCTTGTTAATAAAATTTGTGCTAGAGTGGACTCTTGGAAATCTCGTTCTCTCTCTTATGCAGGCAGAGCTCTCCTAATTCAATCTGTTTTATTAGGTATTCAGCAATATTGGTCAGGTATGTTTATCTTACCAAAAAGCGTCCTTAAGCAGGTGGAACAGTCCTTAATGAGATTCCTTTGGTCAGGTAACACACTTAAAGGTCACGGAGCAAAAATTGCATGGAAAAGTGTGTGTCTTCCTAAGAAGGAAGGGGGTCTTGGTTTTAAGGATATAGTCCTTACCAATACCATCCTGAACATCAAATATATTGCTACTTTACTTGATCCAAGTAATGATTCTCTCTGGAAAACTTGGGTTCACAAGTACATGATTAAAAAAAAAAGCTTTTGGGAGGTTAAAGCGCCAGGTCAATGTTCCTGGTATTGGAGAAAAATGTTAAATCTTAGGGGAGTGGCTAGACCTTTACTTATTCATATGATTGGTGATGGTCAGCATACATCTCTTTGGTTTGATAACTGGCTCCCTGTTGGTCCGTTATTTGTTAAATATACTAGTAGGATTGCCTACGATGCTGCCATCAATGCTTCTGCAAAAGTGGCTTCTATTATCCGTAGTAATGATTGGAATTGGCCTAGGGCTAACTCCCTTGAACTAAATGAGGTTAGAGAGCTATTATCCCATATGTACAAACCTACAGGATTATTGGATAGAGTGATTTGGACTACTACCACCAAAGGGGAATATGATTTCACCTCCATTTGGGATCATCTAAGAATTATCAATCCTATTGTTCCCTGGTACAATATTGTTTGGAATTCTGGGTGTACTCCTAGACAGAACTTTATCCTATGGCTTGCTGTTCAGAATAGGTTATCAACCCATGATAGGATTTATACTTTTACCCCGGGGCCGCTTGCTTGCGTCTTTTGTAATGGACATATGGAAACCCATAGTCATTTATTTTTTATGTGCCCTTACTCTTCCTTTGTCTGGCAGGGATTGATGGATCGTTGTGGGCTCGTGTGGAATGGAACCCATTGGGATAGAACGGTACTGTGGATGACACAAAATTGGAAGAGCAAAAAATTCCAACATGTGGGCCCTCACATATGCCTAGGGGTTGCTGTTTATGGTTTGTGGAAGGAAAGGAATTATAGAACGTTCCAAAATTCATCTAAAACTCGTGAAATCCTCCTGACATCTATGATTACGCAAATTAATGCTCAATTCAGAGTTAAGTGGAAAGGCCATCCCCATCTTGAAAGCCTCTTACTTAATTGGAGATAGTTGGTGGTCCTGAGGTGTAGTTAAGCTGTTTATGTTTATAGCTTACTTGTAGGTTATTTTCTATTCCATTGTTTGGGCTACTTCTTGTTTTATTGACTAGTTGTACCCCTGTTTGGTTTTTGGCCATTTTTGTGTGGCTTGCTTTGCCACGGTCCTCATGCTGTGGTTATTGATTTATCCTGGGGTATGCCCCTTGTACATTTGTACATCCTTTTTGGAATATGTTTACCATTTTCTGAAAAAAAAAAAAAAGTATAGTTAATGTTAGAGACTGAACAGATTAGTCTTGTAACTTTGTTTTCTTAAAGCACATTGAATTTTCTATTTGCATTTATGATGATTTCTCTGTGGTGGTATCATTCTTCATCCCCTCTCCTTAATGTTTATGCCTTTACTTCCATGAGTAGCTAGATTATGGAGGTTGGGGATAATTGTAATACCTCGATTTATTTTTTAAAATCATAGTGTTTTAACTGATGTTTCTATGCTTTGATTTAAATTGTTAATAGGGTAATATACGAATAACCAGTGTGAGTGCTTTATACAATAAAAATATTCAATGTGGTTTAAAAAAAAAAAAAAAACTAACAAACATGCATGGGCATGGGCAGTTATGTGTGTCATAGGTGGATAATGTCATTATTTTATGTGTGTATTAGTTAGGTATATACATAATATCATATATTCATATATCTATAATATTATAATAGATTTCGGTAAACCTTTTTCTCACAGCCGCAGAGAGTTAAAGGGAGAGAGGAGAAGAAGAAGAAGAAAAAAAAAAAAAAGAAGGAAAGGGAGGAGAAAGCAGAAGAATCTCGGGTCTGTGGTCTTGTGTGGAATCGTGGAGCGCCATTATTGTCGATTTTTGATCGAACTAGGTGAGTTAAATTTTTGTATCTGAGTACATATACACATATGTATATATATATATATATATATGTACGCGAGTAAACCAAACTCTTAAATGTTTAATTTAATTATTGGGGTTAAATTTTTGTATTGGATTGCACGTCGTTATTGATCGGGAGAGAACAAATCCCAATTATACGTCTTAATTCACAGTTGTTAGCTATTTTTATCCAGTTTTTGTATAATTTTACTTTGTTTTCCACTTTTTGTCAGGAATTAGGAGAAAGCATGAGTTCCAGGTTAAATGGGGTGAAAAAGCAAGAAGAAAGAAATAGAAAAAGCCACTTCGCACGAGCGGCCCGCATGCGCGAGAATCCAGCACATTGCTTGCGCAGCCTGCTTGCGCGGCCTCCCATTTACGCGCTCATGCGGCCCGCTCGCGTGATCCGTACAGAACAACATAAAATGCGTATTTTGAAGTGCTGAAGACCCCTACGTGGACAAAATTGTCCAATTACATCCAGAATGCAATTTACTGCAGTTTTAGTGGGATTAAGTCTAGGATGACTCCAAGGCAGGTTGTTCCTAAAATGTGCATTGGTTTGGTTGTGTATAGCATTTGGAAAGAAAGGAATGCTCGCAGTTTCAAACTTGAAGTGAAGCCTAAGGAAAGAGTGTTACAAGACATCTGTCTCCAGATTTCCTTACAGATTCAAGCAACATGGAAGAACGATCCCCATCTCCCTCAGTACATTGATAGATGGGCCATTACTACATAATTGGGGCATTTTGATTTGGTCCCCCTTTTTGGCATACTTGACCTTGCCTTAATGTAAATCTCATGTTTTTGTTATGAGTTTTGTAAGTTTGCTTTGTGCATTTGGTTGCTAGGATGGGTCTCTATCTTGGTTTTTGGCTTTTGATTTTTTCCTATCCGATGTTGCATTGTTTGGATGCGTTTTCTTTTTTGCGCTGATTGTATATCCTGGGGTATGCCCCTTGTACTTTTGTACAGTGCCGTTTGGCTTTCTTTTCGTTAAATTTACCTTTTTCCGGAAAAAAAAAAAAAAGTCTAGGAAAACCCTCCTAATCTCTCTACAACTACATATAATCTCATTCTAAATCAATTGAGGGGTTACACATTAATTCATACATCAACTTTGAAGGCAAGAGGAAGAAGAAGATGTAGCTTGAAGGTCTCTAATGGCAACCATCAACTCAATCTTCATGCTTTCATCAACCATGCACAACTAAACTCCTATTCTAGGGTTTCAATGAAACCCTAGCTATGTAAAGGGGGAATTCTATGCTTTCTTATTTTAGGATTTTATGTATTGGATAGTGATTGTATGTTGGTCGATTATTTATATATAATCTGTTTTTAATGATAATAATCAAGAGTATTTTGGATCTATTCTTGTCTTAGATTTTTCCTTATGCTTATTGAACTCAATAGTCCTTGATTTCTGTGATTGATAGGAGTATTTACATACAATAGTGCTTATGTGATTGTGATGTTTACATCTTTTGGCTTTTTCGTTTAAATTAACCCTTTTTCCGAAAAAATGTTTACATCTTTTATAATTCATGCCTAGGAAAGATGAGTTATGCTACACCCTAGTGATAGGTAGATAATTCATGTGAACCAAAGATGAATTGTGCTTAGATTAAACTAGCAATATCCTCTTGTTGATATTATTGGGCTTGTAGCTACAATGGATCGTGACTATCCAAACATAGAACTTAAAATAGAAAGTCTAGACCCCCGATGCATAGTTAGTGGTGGATTTGCAATCCTAGATCTCATCCACTCATATTTAAACCAATCTTAAATTTTGCAAGAGTTTAATTAGATTTGATCTTAATATTTTATTTCCATAGTTCATAGTTTACTTCATAGTTTAATTCATAGTAATAATTTAAATCATCAACCAATTCAAATTCCGTTTTTCTATAGCTAAATAGATTTCGGTTTTCTAAATTAAAGGACAAAAATATACAATCTCTGGGTTCGACCTCTACTTCCACACTACAAATCTTTTAAAGTAGAGTATACTTTTCATCTTGATTTTCACGAGATCAGTTATTGTCAAATTTATATAGATCTCTTTTCCCCTCCCTATGACTTTGTGATTATGACCTTAGTGTATTCAAAAGGATTATGTGAATAGTTAGTTTGATGGAACCTTAGATCAAATATTCGTGGTATTTAAGAAATATATGTCAAATTCATTTTTTTGGTAATTCACACAGTTGCAGAAACTTCAAAAAAAATATTAGAAAATTGTGGCTCTAAAATTGAACATTCTGTCCGCGAGTTATATGTAAAACGTGATTTTGTACACTTTTCGTGTTTTAAGTTTTTCCGGATTCTACAGCATTTGGGTAGAAATTTAATATTACAGTAGCAGTTTTTAGTATGGTTAAATGTGCAAAATTTGGGGGAATATGATTTTCTTTGTGGATTTTCTATTCGTTAATATTACTAAACGAAAAATTACTTGGAGATACATGAGTTCTCATATAATGTTGAGTTCGATGAAATTTCAAAATTCCGAGAATGCAAAATGGTTTTAAGTTCCTTAGTGTTCACCGCTCCCAGTTGTGATATTTTTTTTGTAGCTCGACTTGATGAGTGTACCTTTTTGCTAGTGGCTTCGTGATCAAGCTGGCCTAAGCCTTATGCCCGACATATTTGTTAGACGTCTAGGCATATTGACTAGCCTTCCATTGTGTACACCTGGTTTGGTTAATACCCCAACCAAACTGGCACCGAAGTGGATGTTGGTAGTATGTTTGGCCACACATGGGATATATGTGTTGGTGTACCATGGAGGGAAGCCAAGTGGTGAACCTAGGAAATTAAATAATGAATCGTTTATAAAAGTAAGAAGATTATTGTCAATAAAATTTCCGATAAGTTAAAAGATCTAAATGTTGATTTCCTCGACTGCAGTTTTTTTTCTTATGCATTTATTTTGGACGTGTAGTGAGTAAACTGTTAAGATAATTCTTTCGATATCCTAGTACAAGTAGTTCCGCATAATCTTGTGGTATTTTACTATTATTAATCTTTGTGATTGTAAGATGGTGGACCCACTAGCATTTTTGCAGGTATTGACTCACCATGTGATGGAAAGTAAGTATTATTTTATTTAAATTCGAGCGAGAACTGCATGGCCACCACATAAAAGAAAACAACCGCTCATCCCCATATGTGAAGTGGAACTACTCTCTTGCCCGAGTTAATGTTTTGTGTGGTAGTTAAAGGGTCAACGGGTGTTCCCGAACCTGTGGGTGTGTGATTTAACTCACATCAGTCATGTGATTCACCCGTTAAGTTTTTATCGCGAGTGCGTCCTTGTGTAGCTGATCAAAATTTGCAGGGTTAGTAGGGAGTTCATCGCACCTGACAGTAGGAGATATGTGGAGTCTTTGTGCAGTTTCTCCTTATTCGCTTTTAAATCATTTTAGAGAGTTCAGTAATAAATTTCTGGCATTATGGGCCTTTTGACAATTTAAGATATTATTTTAGTGAAGTGTGTTTTTAGATATTTATTATGTTTTGGAGTTAGATTTTAATCTTGGTTTCACTTTTATGGTTGGATGTTGATCGTTACTTTTGCACAAGTGAGTTATGATTTATCTTGTACAGATGTGTGATGCTTTTATATTACAAGCACCTCTAATGATTGGACAGCTGAATATTAGTTGAGGGATCTCCCTTGATTAATAAATGGTTGTCTAAAAATTGGGGTGTGATAGTTTGGTATCAGTGCTCATGGATACCCTAGACTAGAGAGTGTCTAGGTGATCTTTGGATCGCGGTGAATGGGTTAGCTAGAGTTATACTGTGGGCAATTTTTTTATAGTGTTCTTATGGTGTCCTATATATTTGAAGGCTATGGTACCTAAGAGAAAAGGGAAGAACGTAGTTGAATCTAGTGCTGAGAAAAGTGCAGGAAACCCAAATCTTGTTCAAGTGGATGTGGGGGCAATGATGAATCTAATTCTGCAAGCAGTGCAGAATAACCAACAGCATCACCAGGGTGATCCGTTTGTGAAGAGGAACAAGGATTTTGTTTCTATTGGCGGACAAACATTTGATGGGGATAATTTTCCGAAAAAAAAAAAACATTTGATGGAGAAAAGGGTCCGTTAGCAACTGGAGATGCTTGGATACAAAAGTGCGAGTTCATATTCGAGAGGATGCAAGTCAAAGAGGTACAGAAATAGTAGCTGACATCTCCGTAGCTTGAGGGTGCAGCGTTGCTTGGTGGGAATCGTTAAGGGCTACTCTTGATGTGACAGAGATGACGTAGGAGGAGTTCAAAATTTTATTTGAGGAGAATTTTATTCCCAACGTAGTGAAGTCACAATTGGCTAGGGAATTCCAAGACCTCACTTAGGGTTCTATGACTGTGTGGGAGTATGTAAAGAAGTTCAATGAGCTATCTCAGTATGCTCCTCGTCTGATTGATATGGAGAAGAAGAAGAACGAGAAATTCATTGATGGATTGGGACATCATTTGTCCAAGGCAGTGCTAGCTGCAGAGAGTGAGCCTTTCAACAAACTGGTGAATTTGTTTTTTTTTTTTTTTTTTCGGAAAATGGTAAATATATTCCAAAAAAGGATGTACAATTGTACAAGGGGCATACCCCAGGATAAACATTAAGTGTAGCATGAGGACTGTGGCAAAGAAGCCACACAAAAAGGCCAGGGCAAGGGCTACCCTGAAAAACAAAACAGACCAAAATCACAAGCCAAAACCACTGCCATGATCCTGAAAAACCAAAACAGGAGGAAGGAAACAAACAAAGCAAAAGCTCAACGCAGTGAGCTACCAACTCTACAACTAATTCCAAACACTAGCATGTAGCTCAAGAAGAGGATGATGTTTCCATCAAAGCCTAATTTGAATGTTAATTTGAGATATCAAACTCTGCAACAACTGTTCTTTAGGAGTGGATAGTCCTTTGAAGGTCCTAGCATTCCGCTCCTTCCAAAGACCATAGACAGCAACTCCTAAGCAAATTTTAGGAATAACATGTTGAATCTTCTTTCCCTTGCAATGTTGAGCCATCCATTGTATAGTAGCATCCCAATCTGTTCTATTCCATCTAAGATCACACCTTTGCATCAGATCCTGCTAAATAAAATATGCAAAGTCACACTCAAAAAATAGGTGGTTATGTGTTTCCATGTGACAATGGCATAACACACACGCAAGAGGACCAGATGTATAAGCATAGATTCGATCATGGGTTTCTAGCCTATTCTGGACAGCAATCCAAAGAATAAAGATCTGTCTTGGAGTACATCCTGAAAACCATACGCTGTCGTACCAAGGAACCACAGGGGCAGCCTCCCTAAAATGATCCCAAATGTGTGCAAACTTATAACTCCCAGAAGGAGATATATTCCATGAAATACTATCTGACAATCCGGTAGGCTTATACATATTATTTAAAAGGTTTCTAACTTCATTCAAGCCAATGGAGTTAGCCAAGGGCCATCTCCAGTCATTGTTACTTATGATGGCCTCTACTTTTGCTTTAGAATCAATGGCAGCATCATAAGCAATCCTACTAGTATATTTTTCAAACAAAGGCCCAATAGGAAGCCAATTATCAAACCAAAGGGAGGTATGTTTGCCATCGCCAATCATATGAGATAGGATGGGTCTAACAAAATCCCTAAGCTTTAATAGTTTTTTTCCAATACCAAGAACATTGGCTTGGGGCTTTAATTTCCCAAAAACTTTTTGTTTTAATCATATACAAGTGCACCCACTCTTTCCACAATGATTTATTAGAAGGGTCAAGAATGTTACCAATATGTTTTAAGTTCAGGAGAGTATTTGTGAGGTACACATCTTTAAACCCCAAACCACCTTCCTTTTTGGGTTTGCGAACCTTAGCCCAAGCTATTTTGGCCCCGTGTCCTTTTTCTGTGGAACCTGTCCAAAGGAATCTCATAAGGGCTTGATCCACTTGTTTAAGAACCCCTTTAGGGAGAATGAACATCCCTGACCAATATTGTTGGATCCCCATCAAAACTGGTTGTATGAGTTGAGCCCTACCTGCATAGGATAAGAATTTAGACTTCCAGGAGGTAACTCTAGAGCAAATATTACTAATCAAATCCTCACAATGACATTTTTTCAATTTAGTCGTGATCAAAGGGACCCCCAGATACCGCATAGGAAGCGATCCTTTGGTAAATTGGAGTTCCCTCAGAATATCACTAGCCACTTGGTCTTCAATCCCAGAAAAGAACACACAACTTTTAGCATTGTTGGCTTGAAGACCAGAAAAAGCATAAAATTGATTTAATGTATGCCGAATCAACTGATGAGAATCAAGGAAGCACTTAATGGGCTGAATTGGGCTGATTTTAAAATGGATAATCTAATAATATCAAGGAGGCATTTTTGGGCTGATTTCAAGATTCCTAAGTGTGGCCTAATGGGAAATAAAGTTTTTGTCAACATATTTCATGCATGTGGAGATATTGGATGAATATAACTTCCAAGTGCTGAATATAACTTCTAAGATATAGCTATTTATGTTTTATAGTTGGTAGTTGGGAGTTTGTTCATGTTTCTATGTGTTTTTAATGAGTTAAACTACTTTTTTGTATAAGTCTATGTTAAAAAACGTGGTAGCTTTATTTCCTATAGTTGGAGGGTTGTTCCAACTACTTGCATTTATTTCCTATGGTTGGAGGGTTGTTCCAACAACTTGCATTTATTCCTATGGTTGGAGGGTTGTTCCAATCCTATATATATCCTTTTGTATGGGCAGATTTAAATATAATGGATTAAACACAATTCTGAAGTTGAGCTTTGCTCCTCCCCCTTGTTCTACACAGAACACAATTTTTGACTTATCAATCAGCCTTTCGCATCTGATTGTGGCGTCTTCATTCACCATGACTTATCAATCAGCCTTCCGCATCTGATTGTGGTGTCTTCACTAATCTTTGGAATACCCGTGGTTTGCGTCTCTTTATAGGCGTTGGGTCACGGGTTCACTATCACAACAATCTGATTTTAGCTTTTCTGGGTAAACATGTCAATTTTGTTGTTGGGTCTCAATACAAGTTATTGAGGTTCGCATCATTTGGTATCAGAGCTCAGGCTCTAAAATCAGATTATCTATCCATTTTGTTTTTGTGTCTTTGTTTGTATCATCATGTTCTTAAAAAAAAAAAAATTATTCTGATTCATTGTGTTCTTTATATCTTGTTCTTGTTTGTGTTGTGTTGAGTCGTGCACTAAGTAAAAAAAAAAAAAGAAGAAGAATTTTTTTTTTTTTCTATTTTAGTTCTTTTTCCTTGTTCTTGTTTGAGTCGTGCACCAAGAGTTACAAAAAAAAATTATCATGCATTTCCTATGCATGGATTCGAGGACGAATCCTTTGAAGAGAGGGAGAATGATGAGAATCAAGGAAGCACTTAATGGGCTGAATTGGGCTGATTTTAAAATGGATAATCTAATAATATCAAGGAGGCATTTTTGGGCTGATTTCAAGATTCCTAAGTGTGGCCTAATGGGAAATAAAGTTTTTGTCAACATATTTCATGCATGTGGAGATATTGGATGAATATAACTTCCAAGTGCTGAATATAACTTCTAAGATATAGCTATTTATGTTTTATAGTTGGTAGTTGGGAGTTTGTTCATGTTTCTATGTGTTTTTAATGAGTTAAACTACTTTTTTGTATAAGTCTATGTTAAAAAACGTGGTAGCTTTATTTCCTATAGTTGGAGGGTTGTTCCAACTACTTGCATTTATTTCCTATGGTTGGAGGGTTGTTCCAATCCTATATATATCCTTTTGTATGGGCAGATTTAAATATAATGGATTAACACAATTCTGAAGTTGAGCTTTGCTCCTCCCCCTTGTTCTTCACAGAACACAATTTTTGACTTATCAATCAGCCTTTCGCATCTGATTGTGGCGTCTTCACACACCATGACTTATCAATCAGCCTTCCGCATCTGATTGTGGCGTCTTCACTAATCTTTGGAATACCCGTGGTTTGCGTCTCTCTATAGGCGTTGGGTCACGGGTTCACTATCACAACAATCTGATTTTAGCTTTTCTGGGTAAACATGTCAATTTTGTTGTTGGGTCTCAATACAAGTTATTGAGGTTCACATCACTTCTAGCATAGGAAATAAATGCAAGTAGTTGGAACAACCCTCCAACTATAGGAAATAAAGCTACCACGTTTTTTAACATAGACTTATACAAAAAAGTAGTTTAACTCATTAAAAACACATAGAAACATGAACAAACTCCCAACTACCAACTATAAAACATAAATAGCTATATCTTAGAAGTTATATTCAGCACTTGGAAGTTATATTCATCCAATATCTCCACATGCATGAAATATGTTGACAAAAACTTTATTTCCCATTAGGCCACACTTAGGAATCTTGAAATCAGCCCAAAAATGCCTCCTTGATATTATTAGATTATCCATTTTAAAATCAGCCCAATTCAGCCCATTAAGTGCTTCCTTGATTCTCATCATCAACTTAGAAGATTCAACATCACCATTCAATAAAATGATTAAGTCATCAGCAAAACAAAGATGGGATATTTTTAGTTTATCACATTTCCAGTGGTATTTGAAGTGGCTATTTAGAATATTCTAATGGAGAAGTTGGCTTAGAGCCTCCATTATAAGAACAAAAAGATATGGGGATATCGGATCACCTTGCTTGAGGCCCCTAGCACCATCAAAATATCCCACAGATTCCCCCATTAAAGTTAATGGAATATCTGGGGGAAGACACACATGCAATAATCCATTTTTTTAGTTTAGGAGGGAATCCCATTATATCAAGAAGATCAAACAAAAAAACCTAACTAACACTATCATAAGATCAACCTTGGCGGCAACCCTAGGTTTTCCGCCACCTTTGTGATAATCTCTAAGAAGATCTTGGGCAAGTAAAATATTATCACTAATTTTTCTACCTTTAATAAATGCAGACTGTGCCTGATCAATAATGGTAGGGAGAAAAGATTGGAGTCTATTCGCAATGATTTTGGATAAACATTTGTAAATAGTATTGCAGCACGAAATCGGTCTAAAGTCCCCCATCTTAGAAGGGTTGGGCACTTTAGGAATCAGAGCAACAATAGTAGCATTAGATTCTCTTAACATTTCTCCTGAGTTAAAGAATTCTTGAATGGCTTCAACAACATCAGACCCAACAGTAGCCCAAGATTGTTTAAAGAAAAATGCATTAAAACCATCTGGGTCAGGGGCCTTCTTGTCATGCAAGGTAAAGAGGGTGTTTTTAATCTCATCAGTAGTAGGGATTCTGTCAAGACCCTCCAAAAAACTCTCTGGAACTCTTTTAATGATAACCCTTCTCAAGGCATCAATACCAGGGTATTGGTTATTTGCACTAGTACCTAGTAAATCCTTGAAGTATCTGATTGCTTCTGACTTTGCATCCTCAATATTGCTAGTAAAGGAACCATCAGGTTTTTCAAGCTTGAAAATCCTTTTTCTGTTTCTCCTACTTTTAATATGATGGAAAAAATATTTAGAATTTTTGTCCCCTGCCTCTAACCATTGCACTCTAGATTTCTGCTTAAGGGCTTCCTCCTCCATCCAAATGGCTTTTAGGAAAATAGATAAGCAGTGCTTTTGTCTAGAAATAAGGGAGGGGCAACCAGGACTTTTAAGGAGTTCAGATTGAACCACTTTAAGGTCTTTCCTAGCCTTATCAGCCAACAACTTTTCTTTCCCAATAAAACTTTTGCTAAGTTTTTCAACTCCTGTTTAACCATTCTAAGTTTCTGACACACTTGATATTGACAAGTTCCATTAACATTAGTGCTCCAAGCATTAACCACAGTAGGGACAAGTAAGAGTCAAGTTTTGTCCAAAAATTAAAGAATTTAAAAGCCTTACCCTTTCTCCTATAACTTTATCAAGGTAGAGAACGAGAGGGGAGTGGTCAGATATAACTGGCTCAAGGAAATGGGCATAAGAATCATTAAAATTGTCCAGCCAAGTTTGGTTTACCATTGCTCTATCCAATTTCCATTGAGTGTAGTCTGGTCTACCATATCGGCGATTGCTCCAGGTAAAAAATTCTCCCAGAAATCTTAAATCAGTTAAGCAAAGAGAATTAGCCACATTTTTTAAGTCAGTAATTTCAGAATTAAGACCAAAATCTGGCTCAGAGATTTCATTGGAGTTCAAAACAACATTGAAGTCTCCAAGAAGAACATGATTTATATTGGGTTTAAAATTGGACAGTAATTCAGACCATAAGGATTGTCTCTCTTGACCTGTGTTAAAACCATATATGAAAGATGCCTCGAACTGAATACTATAGTCATCATTTGCAATATGAACATGAATACATTGTATTTGTGGGAAAACTCTAAGGATCGCAAGATTGATCTTTTTAGGATTCCAACACACCCAAATTCTCCCACTAGAGTCTGGGGGCAATTAGAGACAACATTCCAGTCTTTAAAGATTTTCTTTTTTATATTTTCCTCATTAATTTGCCTGACTTTAGTCTTAACTAAGCCAAGAACATCAATATTATTTTCATAAATAAATTTAGCAACCTCAGTTTGTTTAGAGAGCAGGTTGAGGCCCCTTATATTCCAACTACTAATAATCATTAAAAATGATGATGGGATTTATTCCTTTTACCTGAAGAACCAGAGTGTTTATTCTTCCTATGATGTGCCTTACCGGATCCTTTATGTAGTACAATTGGAGGGGTCAAAAGGACGTGGACCTATCGTAATAGATTATCCTTTTGTCTAATCGATTTCCCTCAAATATCTGCATCCAACGATTGCCACTGGTGCCAATCAATTGCCATCCTATAGAACTTGATCTCCAAGTTGTTTCATGTTTTGATGTGTGGCAATTCATTTCTCTATATTTATGAGTCCATTCCGGGTCCTTGGGGGTGTTTTGGACAGTTTAGAAAGAAAGAGAGAGAGAGAGAGAGAGAGAGAGAGAGAGAGAGAGAGAGAGAGAGAGAGTAGATACATATATATATATATTTATATATACACCCATACATATATATATATATATCTATATACACACCCACACACAGAAGTTGATGAAGAAGAAGAAGAGAAGAAGAACAAAAAGAAAGAAAGAAGAAGGGAAAGAGAAGGAGAGGTAGAGACAAAGAGCAAGGAAAGGAGGAGAGAGGAGCTTGGAAGCTCTCATAGACCATATACAGACACACATACACATAGGTAAGTTCCAAACTCACTTGATCCCTTCTATTTGATGTTTTATAAGTTTTAAAAGAAGGAAAGAGGTAGTAAAATGTCTCCCCCAATGTTTAAATTCTGGACTGTCATTCTGCTGTAGAAGACGAAGCCCCAATTGATTGGATTCTTTCCCAATCGATTGCCAACTGACTCCAATCGATTAGATAATTTCCCTAATCGATTTCTATATGATGACTCCCAATCGATTGGCATTATTTGAGATCCAATCGATTGGACTTTTCCCAATCGATTGTTATGGTTTTTATCCCAATCGATTGGACCTATTTCCCAATCAATTGAAAGTTACAGAACATGGATAGTTTCTCTTATTTATTATATAAGTTGTTCGATTATTTATATATTGTTTTATACTTCTGATATGTGACTATGGGGTGATCAGAGATAATGTGATACCAAAGGATAGTATGGTTATAAATAATGGAATAATATTATGATGATAGATATTATGTCACTCATGATTGAGTTCAATAACCAGTTCATTTCAATCAGAGTAGTCAGACCACAATGAGATGTCATGTATCAGTATTAGTACATAACATAGATAGGTTTGATAAGTTATGGGAATTTGTGCATGGGCAGACACTTGGCCATTATATGCCCTTAACGAGCGGTGGGCGAGACCAAGTAGGTCTAAGATAGACAGGTGATCCATGATATGTCCTTAAAGAGCAGTGGGCGATTATGTCCTTAATGAGTGGTGGGCGAGGATCACTGGTAGGCATTCCTAAGTCGTGACAATAGATTGATATACTATTGTTCAAAATGTTATATCCCTGATAAGCGGTGGGCTATGCATATGTCCTTAATGAGCGGGGAACGAACTAACGTGGTGTCCATGACATGCGGTGGACGGTTATGTCCTTAACAAGCAGTGGACGGAATAATGGTATATCTTGAATGATTGAGTCTATTCATCTATCAGAGTAGGTTAGTCATCGGCCTAAGGATAGAAAAATGATAATGGTTGGGCCACGACATTTGAATAAAGAGAAGATACTATTTAGTAGAACTTAACTCGTCTCTTCATAACTTGTTATTACTTCATATAATTGGTAACTTGTTAGTTTCTACTCACTCAACTCTCAGTAAATTGACGGCCTTAATTGCCTGGACATTCCCCTTCCAGACTACCCTATTCCTAACACTACAGGTACCGGGGCTTATAACGATGGCTATTATACCCAGAGGGTGGTTATGCAGAAGAAGGTGGCCCCACCAATGCTGAGTACCCTGAGGAGAACTACTACACTGACGATTACATTTATGCCAGTTGAAGACGAAGATAGATATTATTATTTTTTTCTTCGGAAAACTGGTTAATTAATCCAAAAAGAAAGATATTAGTCTATATGTTTCTGTCAGACTTTGTTATTACGTTTCGTAACAAGACATATGTTGCTCTAAGACTTCTTATGTTTTATTTTAAACTCTGATATAATAATTAGTAAGGTCATGTTATATCAAGAACTATGTGGTGTTGACATTTCAGTCACTTCACCTGTCATTCCCTAAAGACCAAAAAAGAAATTTGAATTTTCTCTATTTTTGTTATTCCAGGGCGTGACACTTACAAAATGTTTTGGAAATATTAAAATATGCCTAACAAGTATTTTTCTATCAAAAAAAATTTTCCTATATAAAAACTAGTGAGGATCGATGTTTTTTAACAGATGGACTTTGAATGGTCCATGAACATTCAAACGGCCAGGCTCAAATTTAACCTAATTGATACAAAACTCTAAACCGCCTTAATTGGTTGAATTGTCGTTTGACAGTTTTTTTGAATGTCGGTGTTCAAACGATGGTGCAAAGTTCTAGCTACAACCGAAAACTATAAATAGGTACTGGTGGCTTTAGAATTTGAAAAAGACACCTTTCTATGAATTAGTGATCTTTATATGCACAGAGAAAGTCCATTTACTCTCTAGTATCGTATTTAATAAACCTATGTTATTCCCTTACTACTCAGGGTTTAGTAGTACATCAGGTGGTGAAGCTATGATCGGAGGACACCGAGGCATTCGAGGATGTTATAAGTGCTAGTTCCAGACAGACGAAGACTACAACCACAATCTTGAGGGAATCAAAAACTGTGATGCATAGGGTATTCTAGTCAAGTTAAAGTTGGTTGTAAGTTGTCCATTATTTCAGTCATAGTGGAATTACTGTAGTTTTGGTTTTTTACTCGTTTTGGGTTTCCACATAAAAATCCTTGTGTTCTAAGTTTGATTTAATTTCTCTTTATACGGCATAGTTTACACGTTACTACATAATCCATAATTCAATAATAGTAGGGCCACACTGCAAATATCACTATCTTAAAGACTATTGTATAAATTGACTCGTTACAATTTTCTATGCCCAACTTAACTCTCTGATGCAATCATGCATTGATATCACTAGAGAGAGAGGTGAGGATTGCCTTAAGATGGAAGATATGGTGAAGGAAGTTTTTACTACTTTCAAAAGGTCTTTTCTTCTTTGGAAGAGGATCGAACAGAGACTCAAAGTTGGGCTCAATGTTGGGATGGTCGGCATGAGAGGGTGAAGTGCCTCATTGATTTCCTTAAGAATAAGTACAATCAAGAGGTGCTTGTGCCAATTTTTGAAAGAAGATGTATGAATACTCTTGAAGGATATGTCTTCTGATTGGTGATTCTTCCTCTGCAAATACGGAATAATAAAAAGTGTTTTTGGCATTTTATTTTTTTTATTATATGTTTGTTTTTTGTGATGGGAGACTTTCTGTAGAATTACATCCTGATGTCCTTGATGGGATGCTAAGTCATCTTGGGATGATTTAGGTTGAGCTCTTGACCAAGTGTTAAGGAGTTCATGCTTAGGTCGACCCAAGGCTTCATAGAATTTTTTTCATACTAGTACTGAGGTGCTTGGTTGGGTGTGAAGTCTCTTCTAAGCCAAGTTAGTGCACTTGGGTTATGCAAATTCTTAGGTTGCTTGGGTTAAGCCAAGTCTTTAGTTGCTTGATCGAAACTAGGTCTTGGAGTGCTTGAGCAGAGCTAAGTCTGTGGTTACTTGGGATGAGCCAATTCTTTAAAAGGATAGCCTTAGCCACATCTTGGAGTGCTTAGTTGAGTCTTGGTGTGCTGGGATTTAGCATCTCTTTGGTTGCTTAGGCCGAGCCAAGTGCTTGGTTTCTTGGCCTGAGTGAAATCTTGGAGTGCTTAGGCTAAGCGAAGTCTTGTTGTGCTGAGCCAAGACTCTGGTTACTTGCACTAAGCCAATCCTTGGATTGCTTGGAGTAAGCCAAGACTTGACCTAGTGTGCTTAGGTTGGAAAGTCTTGTGGGATCTGAGTGGATCAAACCTAACATGTGGTTAGGATTTATGCTTGAAGGATTTTCCTTTCAAGTTGTTCCGTTTCCAAAATTTTCGAATCCTAACCACATGTTAAATGGTTGAGGAGTAACTCTATTCCACTTTTAATAATGGGTGTAGTTCATAAGGCATTTCTTACTTTCATTTTGAGAACCTTCTGACATGTTTCAGATCTCTACTAGGAGTAAATACTCTTGGCTGTGTATTGGTGGCCGCCCCCCGCCTTACAAATAACCCTACGAGATCCTCCAAGCAACCTCCATTAATTACAAAGATATGTATCTGAATGAGTGGGATTCATATCAGCCAAGGGTTTATAAAAAGGGATCTCATACAAATTTATTTATTCGTGAAATCATCCAGCACTTTGACCTTTAACGTGTTATAAATAGCCACCAGGATGTTGGAATTCCAAAATCTTGCTTGAGAGTGCTATAATTAAATTGAGGAAATGGGTAGCCAGTTGTGTGAGGAGATTGCCCTAGTTGAGAACTCTAATATAAATAGTGCGAGGATAAAGTACACCCTTTATACTGCTACTGAAGTCGTCATTTTACTCCATAACTCAGTTTAGAGGAAAAGAAAATTGGTTCGATATATGGAAAGGAGAAGTTATGTAATGAACTTGTCTCAACACATCATCACACCAACGTGGTCACGTCCCAATCACATGGGGCCATGTGGCCACTAAAATTAGAAAGACATGACAAGTGGAGAAGGATGTGCCCCCAAGAAATAGGGGCGCTATGGCTTGCTTAAAATCAGCAAGTTATTGTCCTACAACTTCACTTAGTGGCCACATGGCGCCATGTGATTAGGGTGTCGCACCACGTCAGCGTGATGACGATGTGTGACAGTCTCATTGAATAATTTCTCTGTGGAAAGGCCAACACAAATCTCTCAATAGGGAAGTTAGTCGTGGATATAAGAGTCTTATTGTATATGTCCCCGTTCTTGCCCTTTTTATCTTATTTAGACTAACAAAATGAGATCTCTGATAAAAATGGGGTTTTTTTTTTATTTTTTTTATTTTGTTTTTGTGATCAAGAGATCTCTTACAATTTTTGTTAAACATAAATACTGTGAAATCTTTCGATTCTGAAATATTCAAAGTTTTCTTTTTCTCTCTACCGAATAGATCTGTGCACTTCTCTCATTTTACCTTTTGATGTGAGTCATTTTACCAACGGATTTATCATCTTCTCTGTAGCACAATTTGATTAAAATCTTGATTTAGCCAATCAAAGGATTCAAAACCTTCAAATCGGCACTATGTTGTTTTTAGCATATGGTTTGGGTTGGAGTTGACTTCAGCTCTAAATCAATAATTCTATGTGATCAAACGCTGATTTGAAAAAGTTATACAAAATAAATATAAAAAAATGTTTATTTCTTTTTGGCTCAGCCCTAAAACCATTTTTGCCTTTATCACGGACCAAACCCAAAACATTAATTGACCATAAACAAACCAAAAATTTTTATTGACCCTTTTGTGTATTTGTTTTCCTTTTTCTTTGCATAGAATTTTGTTGATTTTTGTTGTAATATGTATTTATCACGTCCCTTAAAATTTTTGACTCTTTTTTTTTTTTCTAAAGAAAGGGGATGAGTGCTGAGGATTGAAGTAGATAGGTTATGCATTGTTCCACTTATAGACATCTTCTAATAATATGATGACTTGTTTTGTATGATGTTATATATTGGAGGATGATGGCAGTCTTAACAGTGGTTGTTTTTGTTTTTTGTTTTTGTTTTTGTTTTGTTTTGTTTGTTTGTTTTTTTTTTTTTTTTTTTTTTGAGATCTCTGCATGAAAACAAAAAGTTACTTCAACTAAAGATTTTCATTTGCTTCAACTTAAGATTTTTAACTTTCTGACTGTTTGATTTGGCTCTTGATATCTTTGAACCTTGAAAGCTTTTGATATCTTTGTTTCGAAAGAACTGTTTGATTTGGCAGTTGTAATTAAATTTAAGTGTTGTTTGAATTATTTCCTTATTTCTAGTTGAATTATTGCAGGCAATTGCACACTACAACAAATGGAATATATTGGGGGCTTAATATAATTTTGTTCTATGGCCTTAGCTGGTAAATTTTTTTCCGATCTTCATTATGCTTCTACATTTCACTAAATGTTGAAAATGATCTATTTTTACAATTTTGGATGCTTACCTTCGTGTTATGGTGTTTATACATTTGGGCAATGTATGGGCATGTTTTATTCTTGAAATAAACAGGAACTAAATATCCCCCTCTCTCTCTCTCTCTCTCTCTCTCTCTCTCTCTCTCTCTCTCTCTCTCTCAACTGTGGTTTTCTCCATTCTGGTGAACCCACTACTTAACCACCAACCATTGAACACCACCACCATTCGGTACGACCATTGCAGATCCACAATTGCCGCTTCTAAGGACTGTCGGCCTCCTATGGCAATCCTCCTCAGGTAGCTGCTATCTCTCAAACACCTTCCTCTCTCTAGATATTAAAAACTAAATTTTTCAAAACATAATTGTGGTCTCTATAAAAAGGCAGGGAAATGACTCTCAACATTCAAAATGTTTGCTTTCTTTCTCAACTTGTTATCTTTTCTTTCCTATTCTCTTCATCGTTTTTCTTATAAACCAAACAAAGGATGTAAATCCAAAAACCAAACATAGCCTTAAGGCCTTCTAGGAAAATCTCTTGCACAAATTAAGGATTATTTGCTTTCTAAGTGAAACTTATTTGAGAAAAGAAGAAGAAGAAACTAAAGATATGGACACAATTTTTTTTCGGAAATAGTTATGGAGAGATTAGTTTATTATCGAATAATTATGTTTCAACCCTCAACCCACCATATTTGAAACTCATGGAACCAAAATTTTTTAAACTTAATTTAGAAACCCAAAATTGTTGTATTTAGTTGTCCATTCCTATTGGATTATCTGTTGGTTAAAAATTGTTATGGCTTATATGGATAAAAGTCCTGCAGAATGTCATTGGTGTGAGTATGCTTGCAAGGTGCTTGAAGGTTTGCATGAATTAAGATTCCTCATCCACTTTTGGTGTCTGATTTTGAGGGCTCTATTGGGGGGACTCTTTACTTTATTAAGGGTTGAAAGGTTGTTTTAACTGTAGTGTGAATTCATTTTTTGTTCATGTGATAAAATCCCATACTATTGTAGCTTAAATGATTATAAAGTCATTGAGAACTGCATTTGAAATTCAAAATTTTGACATAAATTTTGACTTATTTATAAAAATATATATATATACATATATCTATGTTAAAATATCTGAAGTATTATTGATAAATAATTTGGAGGGTTTTTTTATTCTTTTGTTTTATTGTGGTTTAGTGTTATGAAAAACTAATAAGATAATCTAATGTTTTTGGAGGAAAAAAAATGTGGTAAAAAGCTTTGCTCCCCTAATGTATACACCGTTTTGGACTTTGCACCCTAATGTTTCAATTTTCTCAAACTGATCCTTAATGTATTTAGTGATTTGCAATGTAGCCCTTCCATCAGAATTTCCGTCAAAAACTAACGAAAACTCGCCCATGTCCAAGTCATGTGACTTATTTAAGCGCATTTTGTAACAACCCTAATTTTCTAAATGCTTGTAGTAATTTTTATATTATTATTTTCAAGTATTAGACATTAACGATGTGTATGTATCTTAGTGACATCTAATAAAAATGTTAAAGCAGCGTGTATGGGTCGTTAGTATGTCAGGTAGTGTGCTTAACATAGAAATTCAGTGCCCGGGGTCATGGGTACCTATTGGGCTAATCATTTGTCACTTTAGAATGCATTTTCGGGCCCATATAAAGCCTTTTTGTGAGACCATTAGACAAAAAAGGGATTTCAATATTTATTTGGGTGTGTTACATAGATATATACATTTTATAAACCCTAGGTTTAATCATTAAAAGAAAAGCAAAGAGAGACCTGAGAAAAATAGAGCAGTCAGAGAGAGAGAGAGAGAGAGAGAGAGAGAGAGAGAGAGAGAGAGAGAAGAAGAAGAAGAAGAAGAAGAAGAAGAAGAAGAGAGTAAGAGAAGAAAAAAGGAACCCCAAATGTTGTTTTGCGAAATCATCATCCATATTGAAGACCTAAATTGGTGAGTTAACTTCTCATTTTCTTTCAATCTCGTTTGATTGAAATTTAAATGGATACAATATTGAATTAGTATGGTTATGGATTATGAGATTTAAGTCCTTTTACAATGATTGAAGTTGTGATTTGAGATTTTAGATGAGCATTGAATATACATTTTAGCAATTATTCAATTTTTGGATTTGGGGTTTTCACGGATTAGATCTTAGTAGAAAATTCATAATAAATCATACGTTACTGTTTTCGTGATTCTGTCCGCGTTGGCCTGTAGGAAACGCAAGTTTGGACAACTTTTGTCTAATGGTGATTTTCCCAATTCTGTATTGTTTGTCAAAAAATGCATATTACAGTAGCAGTTTTATGAATGTTAAAATAAGCGTATTTGCTACATCATATTTTTGTATGATTTCGTGCTCGTTAATATGAATTAATTTGTTTGTACTTCGAAAGATATGAGTTCTTCTATATAGTTGAGCTTTGTGAAATCGTGACTGTGTGATTTTGTGTTGATTATGAATCTGTGTGAACGTGTAGCTGTTAATATGATTCTAATGAAAATTTTATTTGAGATATATGAATCTCATATAAAGTTGAGTTTTGTGAAAACGTGAATGTATGAACGTTAGAAAAGTTCTTAGAGTTCACCACTGTTCCTTAGGATTTTAGGCGGCGACTTCGTTGATGACCCGTCCTTGTGTGATTAGACGGCGACTACGTGGATGACCCGTCTCTTCATTTTTAAGCCTTATGCCCGGCTTGTTGGTCTATTTCATGTGTATTTAGACATTGTTTATTGACGTCAAGAACGTAAGGATTAGCCTTTCGGTGTATACTCAAATCTCAGTGATACCCCATGGGAGTTGGGACCGGAGTGGGAGTTAGTATTACATTAGGAGACACATGGGATATATGTTTAGGCTGGACCATGGATGGGTGGCCGAGGTGGTGAACATAATGTGTAATAAAAGAAAATAATTTGTGGTGTTTTATTCTTGCATTTAGAAGTATTGAATAACTAATTACCTCTTGTTGTGGTTGCATCGTAGAAAGTTGTGAATGCTTAGTAATCGACTTTTCTAATAACTTTTCGTGTTATAATCATTGTGTGTAAGCGTGAATGTGATAACCATAGACTGTGTGTCTTAAGTTTTGAATTAAGTTCGGAGGATTTTGATGTGAGTATTTTATGAATTTATACTGCTGATGAACTATGGGTTGAATGGTAGTATGACTGACTCTTGAATTGTTATGAACATTAATTCAGAAAGTAATTATGGGTATGATTAGAACTGTGTTAATTATATTTTACAGGATAGTGGGCCCACCAACTTTTTATGCAGGGCTGGCTCACCATTGATATCCGATGGGTAAGAATTCAATTGGTATTATTCGAGTTTGGAACCACTGCCACCACATTGAAGGAAACTACCTTTCTGTCCTGAAATGTGTGTGGAACTACTGTTCTAACCCGACAGAGATTCTATGTAATAGTGTTGTTTATTTTCTGTGTGACGATAATGTATGATGTGAAGTGGTTATATTTTATTTGTGAGTATTTTTGGCAGTCTATGAGACACCGTTGTTCCCTAAGACTCGTTTTATATATATATATATTTCTTTGTTAACTCATAACAGTATTTTATATACTAACCCGGGTGCGTAATGCATTCGGGGCATTTCTATGTGAAACGTAGTCGAATGTATGTGCAGGTTTAGTGTTTGGAGATTTTCTTTGGAGCTTCGGTTTGGGTGAAGAGATTGTGTTGTTTATTATTAGAGTTATACTTTTTTTTTGTACTTTATTTTATTTCTGGTAGTGTGGGCCACAAGTGTATAATTGTAATAAGGATTATATATTGGGTATTGGGAACGTTATAGTTGCTCTGACCAATGGATGTATAGATTTTATGCTTATTTATATTCTTTCTGCTGAACTCTGTAAAGAGGGTTTCATTGAATGAACTAATATTTCTTTTGTAAATCGAAAGGATATAATAAGTGGAATGGAGTTTAATTTCTTTTATAATGAAAATGAATGTTTGGGAGTACAAGTTTAATAATGAAGAGTTTTTTTTTAAACACAAAATCACATGTCCTTATTTAATGAGTATAAAATACAGTTTTCAATAATTGTCTATTAGCCTGTGTGAGGGCTTCACTCTCGGTGTTTTGGAAATTGAATGATAGTCTGGATACATGCTCTGGATTAAATATTTGGTTGTCCAAAAATCGGAGTGTGACAATTTTAGTCATTAACCATAAATTAAAAGCATTTTGCACCCTTAATGTTTGCTTCATTTGGCGATTTACACCCTTAATGTTTGGGTCGTTTAGACATATTTTACTTTTATTATTTTTATTTTTATTTTTTAAAAAAGGTTGTTCTAGCATAACTTTTGGGTTCCTCTACCGCTACCCATTATTAATAGTAAGAGGACTAATCCAGATATAATAAAACAAATCTAAAGTTATCCAACCTATCCTTATTGAAATTTTAAATATACTCTAATTCTAAAATTCAAGGTGTTTGAATTTTGTGGGTTATGGGTCACCCACATATTCTTTGGATTGAATCCAATGGACTTAACTTAGGCCCCAAGTAATCATTGTGGGATTAGACTAATTAAAACAGAAACTTAACTTTTTGTTAATTAATAAAACAGTGAGTTTTATTGTTAAAATTGAGTTTTAATTAGTTTAAAATTCTAAAATAGTATTTTTAGACTATTGTATTTTTTGTTATGTACACTGTGTGGGACCCTATGGCATGTTTTGAAAAATTATTACAATCATTTTGATATTTTAAAGCATAAATAATACTCCCTCCGTCCCAAATTGCTGGGCATTTTTGGGAAATCCAACTTTTTAAGGGACATCATTTATTACACTATTTTCATGTTTAAATATTCTTAGTTTCCAACTTTACCCTTAATTTAAACTAAGATTTATGGGAATTGTGAAAAAATAAATGGCAAAATAGGAAAAATAAAAAATTTGGTGTGTTGACTTTTCAAAATGGACAAGCATTTCGGGACAACCCAAAATAGAAAGAGTGCCCAGCAATTTAGGATGGAGGGAGTATGATGAGAACATGGCGGCTAGCACAAGGTGGAATGTGGACCCGAACCACGTGCCAATTGGTCCAGTTACAAGGGCGCGAGCAAAACGATTCAAGGACAATCTCAATGGGCTGGTTCAACAAATTTGGGTTGAGACTAATCTTTGTGGCCCAAAGGAGGATACTAGTGATCCACAAGGCTGGGTGTCCATGATTCAAGCTCTAGAATAAATTATAGGCTTACATGCCAACTTAGGAACTTTTCATATTTGTTAGTTTGTTTTTATTTTAGTTTTGGGGTGAATTATATTGGGCCATAATATTTCGTAGGCTTATAGGGCCCACCCGTAAGCCTCAGCTATTTAAACAGTTTAGGGTTTGTAATATTCAGTTTTGAACATTAATAATATTGTGAGAGTTTTCTCTTTGGTTCTTTGAAAACTATTCGAACTTATCAGATTTACTCTGTGGCGTTGATACCTGGACTTATCAATCGAGTTTTCCATCCTTGATTGTGGCGTCTTCATCCTTTATACCAAGGTTCGCATCGGTTAAAGGTGTTGGGTCGCGGTTTCCCTTTGAATCTGACAGCAGAACGGTCCGAGGCATTAATCGTGTTACGGGTTTCGTCATGTGATACGAACCCCGCCAACAATGTGACGAAACCCGTAACACGATTAATACCTCGGACCATTCTGCTGTCAGATTCAAAGGGAAATCGCTACCCAACACCTTCAATAGATGCGAACCTTGGTATAAAGGATGAAGACGCCACAATCAAGGATGGAAAACTCGATTGTTAAGTCCAGGTATGAACGCCACAGAGTAAATCTGATAAGTTCGAATAGTTTTCAAAGAACCAAAGAGAAAACTCTCACAATATTATTAATGATCAAAACTGAATATTACAAACCCTAAACTGTTTAAATAGCTGAGGCTTACGGGTGGGCCCTATAAGCCTACAAAATATTATGGCCCAATATAATTCACCCCAAAACTAAAATAAAAACAAACCAACAAATATGAAAAGTTCCTAAGTTGGCATGCAAGCCTATAATTTATTCTAGAGCTTGAATCATGGACACCCAGCCTTGTGGATCACTAGTATCCTCCTTTAGGCCACAAAGATTAGTCTCAACCCAAATTTGTTGAACCAGCCTATTGAGATTGTCCTTGAACCGTTTTACTTGCGCCCTTGTAACTGGACCAATTGGCACGTGGTTCGGGTCCGCATTCCACCTTGTGCTAGCCGCCATGTTCTCATCATTCCCCTCCTCTTGAAAAGGATTTGTCCTCAAATCGTCACCTACATCAAAAGGAGATAAATCAGCAAGATTGAAAGTAGTACTAACATTATACTCACCAGGCAACTCTAGCTTGTAGGCATTCTCATTGATGCGCTCAAGAACTTGAAAAGGACCATCGCCTCGGGGAAGCAATTTAGAACGCCTTTGTGTAAGAAATCTTTCTTTTCGCATGTGTACCCAAACCCAATCTCCGGGTTCAAAGATGATATTGCGTCGCCCTTTGTTAGCTTGTGTCGCATATTGCTCCGTTCTTCGCTCAATATTGAGCCTTGCTTTCTCATGAATCTGCTTAACAAAATCTGCTTTCTTTTTGCCATCTAAATTAACATGCTCAGTAACAGGTAAAGGAAATAAATCCAAAGGAGTTAAAGGATTAAAACCATACACAATTTCAAAGGGTGAAAATTTAGTAGCAGAATGGATGGTACAATTATAAGCAAACTCAACATGTGGTAAACATTCTTCCCATGTTTTGATGTTCTTTTTAATAATAGCCCTTAACAAAGTAGATAAAGTCCTATTTACTACTTCGGTTTGACCATCAGTTTGTGGATGACAAGTAGTAGAAAATAATAACTTAGTCCCCAACTTACACCACAAGGTCTTCCAAAAGTAACTCAAGAACTTAACATCTCTATCTGAAACAATGGTTCTAGGCATACCATGTAATCTCACAATCTCCTTAAAGAACAAATCAGCAACATATGAAGCATCATCAGTTTTGTGACATGGAATAAAATGTGCCATCTTGGAAAATCTATCCACAACCACAAAAATTGAGTCTCGACCGTTAGGTAAACCTAACACAAAATCCATTGAAATATCAATCCATGGTTCACTAGGAATTGGAAGGTTTGTATGGTGTAGGGGTGTCCTGTGTGGTTGCTCATCCCATGTTGTTATGTTATGCTTGTTTGTTTTGTTTCCATGTTTGTTCTCGCATTCATAACATGTTTTTGCGCTTACTGTAATATCCTGGGGTATGGCCCCCTTTTTTGGATTTATTCACCCTTTTTCCGAAAAAAAAAAAAAAAAGAGGTGTGTATAAGCCATGGGGTTGTACTCTAGATTTCGCTTGCCTACATGTGACACATCTACCACAAATCCTCTCAACATCTTGTTTCATGCGTGGCCAATAGAAGTGTTCTTGCAAAACGGCTAATGTTTTAACTACCCCAAAATGTCCCATTAACCCTCCCCCATGTGACTCTCTCACAAGCAACTCTCTCACAGAACAATTTGGAATGCACAATTTATTTTCTCAAAATAAAAACCCCTCATGCCTATAGAATTTATTATGGGCAATTTTTTCACAAGATTCAAACTCTTCACTAAAATCTAGGTCTAAAGGATACAATTCTTTAATATGCTCAAAACCAAGAATCATAGCATCAAGAGTGGAGATTAGAATGTACCTTCGAGAAAGTGCATCGGCAACGATGTTCTCCTTACCTTGTTTATATCGTATGACGTATGGAAATGTCTCAATGAATTCAACCCATCGTGCATGTCTCTTGTTCAGCTTGTGTTGGACTTTAAGGTGCTTTAAAGACTCATGATCGGTGTGAATCACGAACTCTTTTGGCCACAAGTAATGCTGCCATGTCTCCAAAGCTCGAACCAATGCGTACATCTCTTTGTCATAAGTGGGATAGTTTAAGGCAGCCCCACTTAACTTCTCACTAAAATATGCAATTGGTCGTCCTTCTTGCATAAGCACGGCGCCAATACCTAATCCTGAAGCATCACATTCAATTTCAAAAGTTTTTGTAAAGTTAGGTAAAGCAAGTAAAGGTGCATGAGTTAATTTTTCCTTGAGTAATTGAAATGCCTTTTCCTGCTCTTCCCCCCATTTGAACCCAACATTTTTCTTGATGACTTCGGTTATTGGTGCAGCTATACTACTGAAGCCTTTCACGAACCTTCTGTAAAAACTAGCAAGTCCATGAAAACTTCGCACATTGCTTACACTAGATGGGCTTGGCCATTCTTGGATAGCACGAATCTTTTCTTCATCAACCTGTATTCCTTGTGCACAGACAACAAAACCAAGAAACACAAGCTTATCGGTGCAAAAAGTGCACTTCTTTAGGTTAGCAAACAACTCTTCCTTTCTAAGTACATCTAACACAAATTTTAAATGCTTCAAATGCTCTTCCAAGTTTTTGCTATAAATAAGGATATCATCAAAATAAACAACCGCAAATTTTCCAATGAAAGCACGCAAAACATGGTTCATCAATCTCATGAAAGTACTAGGAGCATTAGTTAATCCAAAAGGCATAACTAACCATTCATACAAACCATATGTGGTTTTAAATGCAGTTTTCCATTCATCACCCTCCTTCATTCTAATTTGATGATACCCACTTTTCAAATCAATCTTAGAAAATATACAAGAACCATGCAACTCATCTAACATATCATCTAAGCGAGGAATAGGGTGTCGATACTTTACCGTTATGTTGTTGACGGCTCGGCAATCAACGCACATTCTCCACGTCCCATCCTTCTTAGGAACCAAAATCACCGGAACAGCGCATGGACTCATACTTTCTCTTACGTACCCCTTTTCCATCAACTCACTGACTTGCTTTTGTAGCTCCTTTGTCTCCTCGGGATTGCTTCTATAGGCTGGTCGGTTTGGAATGGTAGCACCGGGCACGAAATCAATTTGATGTTCAATCCCTCGAATAGGGGGTAAACCATGTGGAACCTCCTCGGGAAAGATATCACCAAACTCCTGCAAAAGAGAAACAACAGAACTAGGTAAAGATGAGTCAATTTGGTTAGTGTTTAAAAATGCCTCTTTGTACAAAAGTACAATCATAGGCTGATTTGAAAACAACGCTCGTTTGATCTCACTCGCTTTTGCATAAAAATTCTTTTTTTGGTTTCCCTCTAATTTTCCCTCAATGGCTGCATTTTTCTTTTCTTTTTCTCTCTCATTTTTCTCACTCCTTTTCTTTTGTTCACTCTCTTTCTTTTGATCACTCTCCCTTTGCAACCTCACTTGATCTTCATAAACTTGCCTCGGTGTCAAAGGCACTAAGGTGATTGTCCTTTGATTAAGCACGAACGAGTATTTATTTGTGAAACCATCATGCTTAACACGTCGATCAAATTGCCATGGCCTCCCTAACAACAAGTGTCCAGCTTGCATCGGAACCACATCACTCAAAACTTCATCTTCATATTTCCCAATACGAAAAGAAACTAACACCTGTTTAGTTACCCTTACTTCACCACTATCATTGAGCCATTGCAATTTATAAGGTCGTGGATGCTTGATTGTTGGCAGCCCTAATTTCTCCACCAAAGTTGTGCTAGCAACGTTAGTGCAACTCCTCCCATCTATGATCACACTACACACCTTATCTTTGACATGACATCTCGTATGAAAGATGTTCTCCCGTTGTGCCTCATCATCTTCCTTAACCTGCATATTTAGAGCTCTCCTTGCCACTAACAAATCCCCTTGGGCAGCGTACTCTTCATCATCGGCATCCTCTAATGGTGGCACAGATTCGTTGTCATCTTCATCTTCGGTTTCAATCTCACCATTATCTCGTAACACCATAACTCTCTTGTTCGGACATTGGCTAGCTATGTGTCCCCTACCTTGGCACTTAAAACACTTAATATCGCGGTTCCGAGAAGTAGACGAATCGGATTTACCTTGATTTCCATGGCTGGCCACCTCTTGTTTTTGCTCAGTTTTTGGCTTCACCAAAGGCTGCTTCTCATCTCTTTTCCAATTATTTGGTTTCCAAGCGGATGTATTGGAATTTTGGCTTGGATTTTGGCTTGGACGTGTGCTGCTGCCCCTCCTCTTGAGTTGATTCTCAATTTTAATAGCCATGTGTACCATATCCTCCAACTCAACATAGTGTTGCAATTCCACTGCATTAGCAATTTCCCGATTCAACCCAACTAAGAATCTAGCCATTGTAGCCTCTCGATCTTCCTCTACATTCGCTCGAATCATAGCAACTTCCATCTCCTTATAATATTCTTCCACACTCCTATTACCTTGCCTCAAACTTTGCAACTTGTTGCATAACTCTCGGTAATAATAGCTTGGAACGACCCGCTTCCTCATCACAGTTTTCATATCCTCCCATGTCTCTATTGGACGCTCCCTATTTCTTCTCCTATTCAACACCAATTGATCCCACCAAATGATAGCATAATCAGAAAATTCAATGGCAGCAAGTTTTACCTTCTTAGCCTCAGAGTAATGGTGGCAATCAAATACTAATTCTACCTTCTTCTCCCATTCTAGATAGGCTTCCGGATCATTTTTCCCTTGAAACGAAGGAATCTTCATCTTAATACTACCCAAATTATTATCTTCCCGGTTCCTAGCTTCTCTAAACCTAACTTCTCTACCCCGACCACCATATCTCCTATGATTATCTATTGACTCCTGATCATTTTCTTCTTCAAAGTCTCCCCAAAAATACTCCTCTTCTTCAACTCTCACTCCCCTCGGTTGAACTCTCTCTCTTCTACGTCCATGAGGAGCATTGTTTTGTGGCTGCTCCACCCGTGCATTCTCTACTCTATCTAACCGTTCATGAACTTGTTCCATCTCTGTCCTCAATACCCTCCTCATTTCACCCATTAATGCCTCCAATAGTAGTTTCTGATCAGTCTCTCCCGAAACCTCCCCGGCATTAATTTCGTCTTTATGGGCCATATTTCGCTGCAAAATAAAGATTAGATAAAAAAAAATATACAGGACCTCACAACTCTCGCTCACGTGTTTCACTCAACTAGGATGTATCACTCAAGTTCACTCGTGTTTAAACTGAAAATAAATTTGGCTTTTACCCTCTTATGTGCTCACCACTCTTGCCTTTTTCCACTCGTAGTAATTCTCACTCGGTTCTTATGAAACTGCTCAAACAATGACTAGAATTTCTCAGTAACAATCCATACCCAAACTAGACCAATCAAATTTGGAAGCTGAAAGCACGACTATAAATTAAAATCAATTGCCAAGATGTGCTTTGGAACGTTTAGAGAGAGAAGCTCCTCCCTCTCTCTAGAAATGTGAGTGATATGGATAGGTACAAAGCTGTAAGGAACCTCAATGCTTCTAATGATACTAAGAAATGTGCAACCAATGCCTCTCAATCCATTGATACTCTCAGCAACATTGAGCCAGTGTTAGTTAAAGTTCAACATCAAGAAGGAGGAACCATGATTCAAAATGAGCTTCTTGTTCAAGGTGAGCCTACTATTGGTCATGGAGGAACTGATTTCATCATTTCAAATCCTTCCAGATCTATTGTATTTGGGATTAGTGATGAAGGAGTCCATGAAATCTCAGCAGTAGTTGCTGATAAAGTCTCAGCTCCTATTGATGACCTACCTAACTCAAGTGCTGCAAATGTTACAATCCCATCACTAGGGGCTATTTCTGCTACTGTAGTTTCATCCTCCTTCAATGCTAATGAGAATGAGTTGAAGGATGGTGAATCTATTGTTGCTACTGCTACTAAGTCTGAAACTGGAACAAATCTTAAGCAAAGTGTTAAGATCATTATCCAGCCCAAGGGTATACTTAAGAAGAGTTCATCTTGTCCTAAGATTTGCTCTGAACCTTCTGTCTCTGTCCATGAGCTGGTTCCCTCTGATGCAGATCACAATGTGATAGTCACTGATATAGGAGTGGTTGATCCTAAAGGAAATGATGCAGCTTCTACAAAGGACTTGGTTGTTAGTAAAGATGTTATCCCCAAGAAGAGTCAGGACAGAGGGGAGGAAGAAGAACAGGGTACTGAAAATGAAGAGGAGCACACAGATCATGAATACCAAAATAACTTGCTTAAGGATTCAAATGATTATCTGATGAAGAATCTGAAATTAGCACAAGCTCAAATTCAAAAATTGATGAATGAGAAGGAAGACCTCAAAGCTTTACAAGGTCAGGCATCCTCGTTTGCTGGTCCAAGAAGGGGGTCTAATGTAGGTAGGACCCCTTACAAAAATGGAGGAAGAAGAACCGAGGCTAGATTTGGTTCGGATTGGAGGCGACACCAATTCGAACCTTTTGACATTTGCGGAAGTGATTTGAGCTCAGGAGATGAACATAGATCTAATGGAGCTAAGAAAGTGTGGAAAGCAGTTCAGAGTTTTTCCGAAGCAAAGCAGGAGGATGAAGGCCCCTCGGTCCAAAAATTTGATGTTCTTGCTCAGAAAACATATCCAAATGCTGTGCTTGATCCTCATAGAGGTGGAAGTTTAGTGCCTCAAAAGTTCCAGGAGAGTGCAGGCCACGCCCATGTGCTATCACATCCTCACGCGCCCAACGGTCAAAAAGGTAATGTTTTTTTATTGGACAAAGCTGAACCCCTTCAGCCTTCCGCAAAACTTGACCCCAGCGCCGGGTTTTTAGGCGCTTTGTCCCCCCTGCAAAGCCACGTGAATGGCTTTGAATCTTCCACCACATGCGTACATTCAGTGCACCATAGTACCAATACAGTAGCTAACCAACCCTTAACCTCACATACAGTGCCAAATAGTGCAAACCCGAGCCTTACCTTACCTATTCCTGTGAATCCTGTCCATTCGGTGGTTGCAACAGATTTAGGTGGTACTAATATTCCCCCAAAACCAAGTTGGGCATCACTTGTGAAAGGTAATGCTGAACCTAACTTTAAACTCAATTTTATTCCGCCTAAGATGGGAGAAGATGGGAAGGTGATTTTGTTACCCAGTGACTTACCAGCAGTAGGTTGTGCTCAATGGGACAACACTCTTGTGGGGTCTTTCATAGGCAAGAAACTTCCATACACCTTGGTCAAGAATGCAACTGAGAAATTTTGGGCTAACAAGGGGTTGTATGATATGTTAGCCACTGAATCAGGCTATTTTTTCTTCAAGTTTAACACCAGTGGAGATTGTGACAGTGTCCTGGAAGGGGGGCCATGGCATATTGCAGGACAACCTATTCTGCTCAAGAAATGGCATCCAGGGCTTGTGTTAGATAAGGAAGTTCCATCTTCTGTGCCTATTTGGGTACATTTTTTTAATGTCCCAATGGAATTTTGGACCCAAGAAGGACTTAGCCATATTGCGAGTGTCATTGGGAAACCACTTCATGTGGATCGAATGACAGCAACCTGCAGAAGGATTTCATATGCAAGAATCTGCATTGAGGTAAGTGCTGAGTCTGAACTTCCTTACAATTTTGATATTAAGGTTGAGGGTATTGATTCGAATAAAATCACTATTGATGTGGAATATCAATGGACTCCATTAAGATGTGCTAAATGTAAAAGGTTTGGGCATGACTGCTCAAGGACCCCAAGAGCTCAGAAGGTGCAAAACCATAAGGTCCCAGGTCCTAGCCCAACTACCACCACAATGGAAGACCCTTGGATGGTCAAAGGGAAAGGTAAGAAGGTTTATGAAGAGAAATCTGAGAGGTTAAGTACGGAGGGTAATGTGGATATAGAATCTAAAAGCACTGATAAGGATTCGAAACCATCCACATCTGCTTTAAGTCTTGTTACCCCAAGTGCTTCCCAAGTGAAAATGGGAGAACCAACTTTGCCAACTGCCACAGATATCACTATAACCAACCAATTCTCAGCTTTGGAAGTGACTCAAGGAGATGATGAGAAGTTAAATGAAACAACCATGTGTACCCAATCTGAGGCAACAGAAGTTCATAATGTAAATTCTCTCTTGATTGAAAATGAAGTATCTACTGCACCAACACTGCTGACTGATAAAGTTGCTAATGGACTGCAAACAATAGGGGAGGGAAGTAAAAGCCTTCCAACTATTTCAACTGGTCCTGTAATTGCTCACTCCATTAGCTCAGATGCATCTTCCTCTGAAGGTCAGGTTATTTCTCCCTCTCAAACTCCTATAAGAGGTAACTATAATAGTAATCAAAGCACGAGGAACAACCTTAACCGTTCCTCAAGGAAAAAGAAACAATCTCCAAGACGTCTCTAATGATTATAAGCTGCTGGAATATCAGAGGTCTTAATTTGACCTCAAAGCAATCTGAAGTTGCAAAGTTTATTCATGATAACAATATTGATGTTTTAAGCCTTGTTGAAACTAAAGTGAAGCTTGTTAATGAAGATTTTATTAAAAAGAAAGTGTTCAAACATTGGGATTGTGTCACTAATAGTAGCCCTGACTCTGTAGGGCGGATCTGGGTTGGATGGAATGCAGCTAAAATTAACTTAAAAATTATTAAAATTACTCCCCAAGTTATTCATGTTAGTATTGAGAATGATGACAAAACTACTTATTTGGAAGCCTCTTTTGTCTATGGTTTTAACACTGCCCAACCGAGAAGGGAACTGTGGTCAGTTCTAAGATCCATTCATGCTAGTACTTCGACCATAAATTATATAACCTTGGGAGATTTTAATGTCACTTTGTGTCCAGAAGAAATTTCTGATTCCAACCATGGCTGGGATAATGAAATGTATGAATTCCAAGAAGTCACTAATGATTGTTGTTTAAGTGATCTTAGAGCAGTTGGGGAGTTTTTCACTTAGTGTAACAGACGGTACGGAAGACCAGACTTTACCCAAAGGAAACTTGACAGAGCTTTGGTTAACCAAACATGGCTTGACTCTTTTACAGATTCTTTCGCTTATTTCCAAGCCCCAGGTATCTCTGATCACTCTCCTATTATTGTTCATGTTGATAAGGACCAACGAAGAAAAGGTAGGGCTTTCAAGTTTTATAACTATTGGTCTAAACTGGATAAATACTCTGATATTGTTAAAAAAGCATGGAACCAACCAGTTGTAGGGACAGCACAGTATCAAGTTTGCCACAAACTTAGAAATCTCAAACAAGATCTAAAAGAATTTGGTAAAAACTCGTTAGGACATGAAAGGATCAAAGCAGACAAATCTAGAGAGGATTTAAAAATTGTTCAGTGTTCTTTATTAGCAGACCCTATGATGTGAACCCGTGGAATTGATATTCCTTGAACCCACGATCAGATTGTAATTCACCCAAGAAAGCCAACAATCAAGTCACAGGGATGATCTAGACCCGTTGAAATCCTGTTTCAAGAACCCAGATTTGGTGAACGCCACAAAGGAAATGCCTTTGATAAGTTCGAATTGTTCAATCAAGAACAAGCAGAGAAAACTGAATAGCTCTCCAGAAAATAAATATCATTAACGTTCTATCTCCAAGCTGCTACAAGTTCTTTCTTTTAATCCCTTCTAAGAAACCCTTGGGCCAAAAAGGCCTTCAATGAAAATAAAAGACATGGGCTAAATACTCAAGCCCAAAACAACTTAAACTGCATGTTTAAAGCTAAATAAATGTCTACTTAAAAAAATAAAATAGGCCCACATGCCAAAACCATAGAAACATAAAAAATTAAAGTCTATAAAAATCCAATAAGCTATTCCACCCCTTCTGTAGCTTGTATCACATGAACTAGAACTGATTCTTCTTCCTTCAAGCCCATGTTAAATGTTGGGGCCTTGCATAATAAGTTTATGAGCTTTGCCCAAGTGGATTGCACCAGTCCTTGCATTGCTTCGTTGATCTTCTTAGCTCTTGACCTTGTGATTGGCCCATCTGGAACTTGCAAATGATCATCTTTAAGCTTTGGTCCACTATGGTTCCCATCATTCCCCCTCTCCTCAAAAGGATTCGACCTCGAATCGTCACCTGCATCAAAAGGAGAAAGATCAGAAACATTGAAACTAGCAGAAACATTATACTCACCTGGAAGATCCACTTTATAGGCATTATCATTAATTTTCTCAAGGATTTGGAAAGGTCCATCCCCTCGAGGATGCAATTTAGTCCGTCTATGAGCTGGGAACCTTTCTTTGCGCATATGAACCCACACCCAGTCTCCGGGTTCAAAGGTGACACGCCTTCTTCCTTTATTGGCTTGGGAAGCAAACTTTTCATTTTTTTGGGCAATTTGAAGTCGTACTCTCTCATGAATTGACTTCACCAATTCAGCCTTTTGGTGTCCATCCTAACTACTCCTAACATCAACAGGTAAAGGCATTAAATCTAAAGGAGTAAGTGGATTAAAACCATAAACAATTTCAAAGGGAGAATGAGAAGTAGTAGTATGCATGCTCCTATTATATGCAAATTCGATAAATGGTAAACAGTCCTCCCAAGTTTTCAAATTCTTTTGAATGACAGTGCGTAGGAGTTGAGTTAGAGTCCTATTGACTACTTCAGTTTGTCCGTCAGTTTGTGGGTGACAAGTAGTGGAAAATAAAAGTTTGGTACCCAATTTTCCCCACAAAACCTTCCAAAACTAGCTAAGGAATTTGACATCCCTATCCGAAACAATACTCCTAGGCATACCATGGAGTCGTACTATCTCCTTGAAAAACAAATCAGCTATGTTTGTGGCATCATCTGTTTTATGGCATGGAATGAAATGTGCCATCTTACTAAATCTATCCACCACCACAAAAATAGAATCTCTACCTTTTTTTGTCCTAGGCAGCCCCAAAACAAAGTCCATAGATATGTCTACCCACGGCTCACTAGGGACGGGTAAGGGTGTATACAACCCATGTGGTAAAACCTTAGATTTGGCCCTTCTACATGTAATGCACCGACCACAGATTCTAATGACATCTCGTCGCATCCTAGGCCAAAAGAAATGTTCATGTAAAATTTCTACGGTCTTCCTAACACCAAAGTGTCCCATTAAGCCCCCACCATGTGCCTCTCGCACCAACAATTCTCGCATTGAACAATAAGGCACACACAATTTACTTTCTTTAAACAAATAACCATCATGCTTAAAAAACTTACCAAATGCCGCTTTATCACATGCCAAATACACATCAGAAAAATCAGCATCATTGGCATACATATCTTTCACATATTCAAACCCAAGCATTTTAGCACTCATAGAAGTAAGAAGTACATGCCTTCGGGATAAAGCATCAGCAACAATGTTTTCCTTACCTTGCTTGTAACGGATGACATAAGGAAAAGTCTCAATGTATTCCATCCATCTAGCATGCCTCTTATTTAATTTACCTTGTCCCTTAAGATGCTTCAATGATTCATGATCGGTGTGGATCACAAACTCCTTAGGCCAAAGGTAGTGCTGCCATGTCTCTAGAGAGCGAACAAGAGCATAAAGTTCCTTGTCATAAGTAGGGTAATTTAGGGCAGCCCCACTTAGTTTTTCACTGAAGAAGGCTATGGGCCTCCTATCCTGCATCAAAACGGCTCCAATCCCTATACCTTTTTTTTTTTTTTTTTTTTTTTTTTTTTTTTTTTTTTCGAAGCAGGCAGGAACCCGCGCGCCTTTATGGACCAGGTCAACCCCAGCTGTAGGGCCCACGGTAAACCTTCCTGGCCCCCGCTGACAGCCCCCACCAACCGCCACGGGAGCGCGTACATCCCAAGCTTAGGTAATGCTAACACATTCAATCTCAAAAGTTTTGTTAAAGTTAGGTAATGCTAACACAGGTGCAGAACATAGCCTTTCTTTAATAGTAGCAAAAGCATTCTCTTGTTCAATTCCCCAATGAAACCCAACATTCTTCTTAATGATTTCAGTGAGTGGTGCAGCAAGTGTACTAAAATCCTTAACAAAACGCCTATAAAAGCTAGCTAAACCATGAAAGCTTCTTACCTCAGTGATACCTTTAGGCGTTGGCCACTCCCTGATGGCCTTTACTTTCTCTTCATCCACCTCAATACCTGCTGTGCTAACAACATATCCAAGAAAAACAACCTTTTCCATGCAAAAAGTACATTTCTTAAAATTAGCATACAACTTTTCAGATTTCAACACACCAAACACACATCTCAAATGTTCAATATGTTCATTTAAGTTCTTGCTGTACACTAGGATATCATCAAAATAGACGACTACAAATTTGCCTATGAATGCACGTAATACATGGTTCATTAACCGCATGAAAGTACTAGGCGCATTTGTAAGTCCAAATGGCATAACTAACCATTCATAAAGTCCATATTTAGTCTTAAATGCAGTTTTCCACTCATCTCCCTCTTTCATTCTTATTTGATGGTATCCACTTTTAAGATCTATTTTACTGAAAATACATGAACCATGCAATTCATCAAGCATCATCTAAACGAGGAATGGGATGGCGATACTTTACCGTGATATTATTGACAGCTCTGCAATCAACGCACATCCTCCAAGTCCCATCCTTCTTTGGCACTAGTAGCACTGGTACTGCACATGGGCTCATGCTCTCTCTTACGTACCCTTTGCTCATCAAATCTTCAACTTGCCTTTGAAGTTCCTTTGTCTCCTCCAGATTGCTCCTATAGGCTGGTCGGTTTGGAATAACAGCCCCGGGTACCAAATCAATTTGATGCTCAATGCCTCTAATGGGTGGCAACCCACTCGGCATCTCCTCTGGAAATACATCCTCAAACTCCTGCAACAAAGAAACAGCCAAACTAGGAAGAGATTGGTTAGTTTCATCAAGATTAAGATAACATTCTTTGTAAACAAGAAGAATCACAGGCTGATTTGCTAAAAATGCCCTCTTAACCTCACTCTCTTTTGCATAAAAACTCAATTTTGTCTTTTCTTTTCTCTCTACAGACTCTCTTTCTTTTTTCTCTCTTGACTCCACTCCCTTTTCTTTATTCTCACCTATTTCTCTATTTTCTTTTTCACTCTCTCTTTTTCTTGAAATTTCTCTCTCACTCTCATTTTTCTTTTCTCTCATGTTTCTTTTTTGCTCAACCTCACTTTTTAGTTTCAGTTGGTCCTCATAGACCTGTTTTGGGGTTAAAGGAGCAAGCTTGATTGTTTTCCCATCTTTTTCAAAGCTATATCGGTTCCTAAACCCATCATGCATCACTCTCCTATCATACTGCCACGGCCTCCCCAACAAAATATGGCCAGCATGCATAGGAACTACATCACAAAGCACCTCGTCACTATACCTCCCAATAGAGAAGGCCACCAAAACCTGCTTACTGACCTTAACCTCTCCACACTCATTCAACCACTGCAACTTATAAGGTCTAGGATGCTTCAGCAAAGGTAAGTTCAACTTCTCAACTAAAGTGGTACTAGCTACGTTGGTGCAACTTCCCCCGTCTATAATCATACTACACACCTTGTTATTTACATAGCATCTAGTATGAAATATGTTTTCTCTCTGCTGCTCCATATCATCTACCTTCATTTGTGTATTGAGAGCACGCCTGGCAACAAGAGACTCACCTTCTACGGGGTATTCCAATCCATCATCATCACTAGCATCAGATACTCCATCACTATCGTCTTCACCTTCAGTCATCACCTCCCCACTGTCACACATAATCATCACCCGCTTGTTTGGACATTGAGATGCTATATGCCCCAAACCCAAACATTTAAAACATTTGATATCTCTATTCCTTGAAGGTTGCAACTCTACTTTGGATTTGTTCTTGCTAGTCCCCTCATCTTTTTCTTTAGATGGTTCGGTCTTTCCCTTTACTACAGGTCGGTCATTCCTTTCCCACTTTGGTTTCCAAGGAGTGCTAGAAACTGAAGTATACCTTGTTGCCCCCTTTCTTTTTAATTGCCTCTCCACCTTCATAGCCATGTGCACCATGTCCTCTACCTCCACATAATGCTGCAACTCAACTACATTGGCTATATCCCTATTCAAACCACTTAAAAATCTAGCCATTGTGGCCTCTCGATCCTCCTCTACATTAGCCCGAATCATAGCCACCTCCATCTCCTTATGGTACTCCTCCACACTCCGGGACCCTTGTGAAAGGTTTTGTAACTTTTGGTAGAGGTCTCTGTAGTAGTGGCTAGGTACAAATCGCTTCCTCATGAGAGCTTTCAGCTCACCCCATGCTTCTACAGGTCTTTCATGATTCCTCCTCCTATTGGTCACTAATTGATCCCACCAAATAATTGCATAATCAGTGAATTCAATTACTGCCAGCTTCACCTTCTTCTCCTCAGAGTAGTTGTGACAATCAAAAATCAACTCTATTTTCTTCTCCCACTCTAAATACACTTCAGGGTCATTCCTCCCTTGGAAAGATGGTATCTTCATTTTGATACTCCCAAGGTTCCTATCTACCCCATCTCGACCCCGTGGATTCCCCCTAGGTCCTCTTCCACGCCTACCTCCTCTAGGTCTACCCATTCCTCCCCTACCAACATCAGATACTATGTCTTCCTCATCCTCTTCATCTTCTTCGATCTCATACTCATTTTCAACTCTAGGCTCACGTCTCCTCCCATCACGCCCACCTTGCAGATTTTGAATCACTACATCTTGTTGATCCATCCTATCCCGTACCACCCCCAACACCAAATTTAACCGTTCAAACTGTCGTTGCATGGCCTGCAACATAAAGGTTGTGTTATCTGCCTCCCCTCTAGGTGTTGAGTCATCCATTTTAATGTGCTGCAAAACAAGAATATTAGTGGTAAAACCTCACACACTCCCTTACGTGTTTACGCTCAAAAGTTGTCACTCCACTCGTGTTTCACTCTGATTGGCTTTTTTCCCGAAATTAGTCTCACACACTCTTGCCTTTTACCTCAATTGTTTTCCCTTTCAAGTTCTTTCAAGAACTAAGTGAACTAAATCAAGACACGACCTTGTTTTATCCCAGCCAGCAATAGATTCTAGAAACAAGGAAGTAATAAAAAAAAATAACACGGATCTCAAGAAAATGTACGACGAGGGCAAACGAAACAAGAAATCAGATTTCGAGAGGAATAATAAAATAAAATAAAAAATCACGAATATATATATCTATATATATATATATATTTTTTTTTGAATATGAGCCAATTGAAGATGGAAGCAAAGTTTATCCCAAGAAACAGCGATCACAGAAGATAGGTTTCGAACAGCACAAAAAACAGAATTTTTTTCGGAATTTTTTTTCACACTATGGAGTAAGATCAGTTTCGGACTCCTAAGACCATGGACAATGCAATACGAACAAAAAAATTTAAGCCGATTTTTTTTTTTTTTTTTTTTTCGCGGCTTAACGATCTCTTCTCTTCCCTTTCTTTTTTTGGGCTAACAAGGGGTTGTATGATATGTTAGCCACTGAATCAGGCTATTTTTTCTTCAAGTTTAACACCAGTGGAGATTGTGACAGTGTCCTGGAAGGGGGGCCATGGCATATTGCAGGACAACCTATTCTGCTCAAGAAATGGCATCCAGGGCTTGTGTTAGATAAGGAAGTTCCATCTTCTGTGCCTATTTGGGTACATTTTTTTAATGTCCCAATGGAATTTTGGACCCAAGAAGGACTTAGCCATATTGCGAGTGTCATTGGGAAACCACTTCATGTGGATCGAATGACAGCAACCTGCAGAAGGATTTCATATGCAAGAATCTGCATTGAGGTAAGTGCTGAGTCTGAACTTCCTTACAATTTTGATATTAAGGTTGAGGGTATTGATTCGAATAAAATCACTATTGATGTGGAATATCAATGGACTCCATTAAGATGTGCTAAATGTAAAAGGTTTGGGCATGACTGCTCAAGGACCCCAAGAGCTCAGAAGGTGCAAAACCATAAGGTCCCAGGTCCTAGCCCAACTACCACCACAATGGAAGACCCTTGGATGGTCAAAGGGAAAGGTAAGAAGGTTTATGAAGAGAAATCTGAGAGGTTAAGTACGGAGGGTAATGTGGATATAGAATCTAAAAGCACTGATAAGGATTCGAAACCATCCACATCTGCTTTAAGTCTTGTTACCCCAAGTGCTTCCCAAGTGAAAATGGGAGAACCAACTTTGCCAACTGCCACAGATATCACTATAACCAACCAATTCTCAGCTTTGGAAGTGACTCAAGGAGATGATGAGAAGTTAAATGAAACAACCATGTGTACCCAATCTGAGGCAACAGAAGTTCATAATGTAAATTCTCTCTTGATTGAAAATGAAGTATCTACTGCACCAACACTGCTGACTGATAAAGTTGCTAATGGACTGCAAACAATAGGGGAGGGAAGTAAAAGCCTTCCAACTATTTCAACTGGTCCTGTAATTGCTCACTCCATTAGCTCAGATGCATCTTCCTCTGAAGGTCAGGTTATTTCTCCCTCTCAAACTCCTATAAGAGGTAACTATAATAGTAATCAAAGCACGAGGAACAACCTTAACCGTTCCTCAAGGAAAAAGAAACAATCTCCAAGACGTCTCTAATGATTATAAGCTGCTGGAATATCAGAGGTCTTAATTTGACCTCAAAGCAATCTGAAGTTGCAAAGTTTATTCATGATAACAATATTGATGTTTTAAGCCTTGTTGAAACTAAAGTGAAGCTTGTTAATGAAGATTTTATTAAAAAGAAAGTGTTCAAACACTGGGATTGTGTCACTAATAGTAGCCCTGACTCTGTAGGGCGGATCTGGGTTGGATGGAATGCAGCTAAAATTAACTTAAAAATTATTAAAATTACTCCCCAAGTTATTCATGTTAGTATTGAGAATGATGACAAAACTACTTATTTGGAAGCCTCTTTTGTCTATGGTTTTAACACTGCCCAACCGAGAAGGGAACTGTGGTCAGTTCTAAGATCCATTCATGCTAGTACTTCGACCATAAATTATATAACCTTGGGAGATTTTAATGTCACTTTGTGTCCAGAAGAAATTTCTGATTCCAACCATGGCTGGGATAATGAAATGTATGAATTCCAAGAAGTCACTAATGATTGTTGTTTAAGTGATCTTAGAGCAGTTGGGGAGTTTTTCACTTGGTGTAACAGACGGTACGGAAGACCAGACTTTACCCAAAGGAAACTTGACAGAGCTTTGGTTAACCAAACATGGCTTGACTCTTTTACAGATTCTTTCGCTTATTTCCAAGCCCCAGGTATCTCTGATCACTCTCCTATTATTGTTCATGTTGATAAGGACCAACGAAGAAAAGGTAGGGCTTTCAAGTTTTATAACTATTGGTCTAAACTGGATAAATACTCTGATATTGTTAAAAAAGCATGGAACCAACCAGTTGTAGGGACAGCACAGTATCAAGTTTGCCACAAACTTAGAAATCTCAAACAAGATCTAAAAGAATTTGGTAAAAACTCGTTAGGACATGAAAGGATCAAAGCAGACAAATCTAGAGAGGATTTAAAAATTGTTCAGTGTTCTTTATTAGCAGACCCTATGATGTGAACCCGTGGAATTGATATTCCTTGAACCCACGATCAGATTGTAATTCACCCAAGAAAGCCAACAATCAAGTCACAGGGATGATCTAGACCCGTTGAAATCCTGTTTCAAGAACCCAGATTTGGTGAACGCCACAAAGGAAATGCCTTTGATAAGTTCGAATTGTTCAATCAAGAACAAGCAGAGAAAACTGAATAGCTCTCCAGAAAATAAATATCATTAACGTTCTATCTCCAAGCTGCTACAAGTTCTTTCTTTTAATCCCTTCTAAGAAACCCTTGGGCCAAAAAGGCCTTCAATGAAAATAAAAGACATGGGCTAAATACTCAAGCCCAAAACAACTTAAACTGCATGTTTAAAGCTAAATAAATGTCTACTTAAAAAAATAAAATAGGCCCACATGCCAAAACCATAGAAACATAAAAAATTAAAGTCTATAAAAATCCAATAAGCTATTCCACCCCTTCTGTAGCTTGTATCACATGAACTAGAACTGATTCTTCTTCCTTCAAGCCCATGTTAAATGTTGGGGCCTTGCATAATAAGTTTATGAGCTTTGCCCAAGTGGATTGCACCAGTCCTTGCATTGCTTCGTTGATCTTCTTAGCTCTTGACCTTGTGATTGGCCCATCTGGAACTTGCAAATGATCATCTTTAAGCTTTGGTCCACTATGGTTCCCATCACCCTAATAATTGTCTTCTCATTGAACAACAAAATCTTTGTCTAAAAGCATACCTGGAAGCTATTTGGATTGAAGAAGAGATTCTTAGACAGAAATCCAGATTACAATGGTTAGATGTTGGTGATAAAAACTCAAGATATTTCCATTTATCCATTAAAGAAAGAAGGAATTTTAAACGAATCATTGTTCTTGAAAAACCTGATGGTACCTTTACTACCACATCCGATGAGGCAAAAGGGGAGGCTATTAGATATTTTCACAACCTTTTAGGAACCCCCTCTAATACTAATTATCCTGGCAAAGACAGTATTAGGAATTTTGTTCATAAACGAATTCATGTTGACTTGCATGCTGATTTGGATAGGGTCCCCTCTGAAAATGAAATTAAAAAGGCTTTCTTTAGCTTGCATAGTAATAAAGCTCCAGGTCCAGATGGATACAATGCTTTCTTCTTTAAAGATTCTTGGCCCGTTATTGGTACTTCTATTACAGCAGCTGTTAAAGAATTCTTTCAAAATGGGGAGTTGTTAAAAGAATCTAATACTACTCTTATTGCTTTAATCCCCAAAGTCCCTAATCCCACTAAGATGGGTGATTTTAGACCTATCTCATGCTGTAATACTGTCTATAAATGCATATCCAAGATCATTGCCTGCAGACTTCAAATGATTCTCCCTAATATCATTGATCAAGCCCAATCAGCTTTTGTGAAAGGTAGGCGTATTTGTGACAATGTTCTCCTTGCCCAAGATCTTCTTAGAGACTATCATAAACAATCTGGTAAGCCTAGAGCCACTGCTAAGGTAGACATTATGAAGGCCTATGATAGTGTTAGTTGGGAGTTTCTTATTGACTTGTTGGATGTGCTTTGCTTCCCTCCTAACCTTAAAAAGTGGATCATAGCTTGTGTTACTACGCCTAGGTACTCTATTAATTTTAATGGGGAATCTGTGGGCTATTTTGATGGGGCCAAAGGGTTAAGACAAGGGGACCCGATATCACCTTATTTATTTGTTATTGTCATGGATGCTCTTAGCCAACTTTTGAAACACAATATTCAGAGAGAAGCATTTACTTACCATTGGAAATGTGACAAATTGGAGATTTCACATCTATGTTTTGCAGATGATCTCCTGATTCTGTTCAATGGGGATGTGAAATCAGCCAAACTTATGCGAACCACCCTCAATCAATTCTTTAATCTAAGTGGGCTACAAGCTAATAATGGTAAAAGTTATGTTTTCTTCTCTAACATTGAGGATGATGTGAAGGACGAGATTTTACAAGCTCTACAATTTATTGAAGGCAACCTCCCTGTTAAATATCTTGGAATTCCCTTAATTACCACAAAGCTCAAAAAGCAAGATTGTGAGGGCTTAGTCAATAAAATATGTGCTAGGGTAAACTCTTGGAAATCTAAATTCTTATCTTATGCTGGGAGAGCTCAACTAATTAGTTCTGTTCTGACAGGTGTTCAGCTCTATTGGTCAGGTATGTTTGTGCTTCCTAAGGGTGTCCTCAAGCAAGTGAACCAGGCTATGGCTAGATTCCTGTGGTCGGGCAAGACAGATACATTTTCAGGAGCCAAAGTAGCTTGGGATTTAGTGTGCAGACCTAAAAAAGAAGGGGGTTTGGGATTTAAGGATACTCTCTTGATTAATAATGTTTTAAACTTGAAACATATTGGTAATTTATAACCAGCGCTGTTAGCTCAGCTGGAGACACGGCGGGGATCCAACCCCAACGTTCCTAGTTCGATTCTCGCTGGCCACTCACCCCAAGCGTAAAAAACTTGGCTTTACGCGCTCCCGTGACGGTTGGTGAGGGCTGTCAGCGGGGGCCAGGAAGGTTTACCGTGGGCCCTACAGCTGGGGTTGACCTGGCTCATAAAGGCGCGCGGGTTCCTGCCTGCACCGAAAAAAAAAAAAAAAAAAAAAATATTGGTAATTTATTAGATCCTTCTAACACCTCCCTTTGGAACCAATGGATCCAACAGTATATGTTGAAAGGTAAGAGTTTTTGGCAGGCCAAAGTCCCATCCCAATGTTCTTGGTATTGGAGAAAGTTATTAAAGCTTAGAGAAGTTGCTAAACCTCTTCTAATTCACAAAATTGGGAGAGGTGATCATACTTTTCTTTGGTTTGATAATTGGCTCCCATTAGGGCCACTAGTTGACAGATACTCTGAAAGAATTGCTTATGATGCTGCAATCAATATCAATGCTAAGGTAAATAGTATCATTAGAAATTGTGATTGGAATTGGCCTGGTACCAACACCATTGAGCTCAATGAAATCAGAATTGCCTTGTCTTCTTTCTATAATCCTAGCAATGGCCAAGATACTATAAAGTGGAGTATAACTCCAAATGGTAAGTTCAGCACTTCTCTCATTTGGGACCATCTGAGGAACCATGCTCCAGTGGTTCCGTGGTATAACCTTGTGTGGTTCTCTGGGTGTATTCCCAGACAGAGTTTTGTGCTATGGCTAGCTGTCCAAAATCGATTGTCTACACATGATAGAATTTGCAGATTCACGAGTGGGCCACTGGCTTGTGTATTTTGCCAGTCAAATATGGAAACACATAACCACTTGTTCTTTAATTGCCCTTTTTCTTCTTTTGTGTGGCAGGAAATTATGATCAGATGTGGAATGGCTTGGCAAGGGAACACTTGGGCTGGCACAGTGGACTGGTTGGCTCAAAACCTAAAAGGGAAGACCATACAAAAGGTGATACCAAAAATTTGTCTAGGAGTATCTATCTATGGCATTTGGAAAGAGAGGAATTTTAGAACCTTCAAGAACATTTCAACTTCTAAAGAGATCCTACTGAAGAACCTCATCACTCACATTCATGAACAAATTAGGCTAAAGTGGAAACATCAATCTAATATTGATAGGATTCTTTGTAATTGGACGTAAAAGTGTTTCACCTATGGGTGACCACCTGATTGTTGTTTTTTGTTTGGCTGATTGCCCATGGTGTAACTTGTTGCTTTTTTGCTTCATGTCCTTATGATTTGAGCTCATTGTTTTATCCTGGGGTATGCCCCTTGTACATTTTGTACATCCTTTTTTTGGAATATATTTACCCTTTTTCCGAAAAAAAAAAAAGAAAGCACGACTAAAAGCGAACGCGGATGGCTAGGTTTCCAAAAGCATAAAAAAAAATGGAATTTTCGGAAATTTTTTTTCGCACTATGGAGTAAGGTCAGATTCGGACTCCTTAGACCCCAAATATCACAAAACAAAAATAAAATTTTTAAGCCGAGTTTTTGTACTCTTTTTTTTTTTTTTGGCGGCTTACCGATCTCTTTTCTTCTTTTCTTTTCTTTTCTTCTCTTTTTTTTTTTTTTTTTTTTGAATAATCAGGCAGACTTCACAGTTCACGTATCTGATTCAGAAACCCTAATTCTCGAGAAGGAAAAAAAAACCACAATAATAACGATCACGAGAATGAACAAACACGAAGTAACAAGAGCAAATCACAGATCAGATTCGCAAACCCTAAACACGAAATTCCAGATCGTAATCGAACACCCCTTTTTTTTTTTTTTATACGGTTCAGAAACGAGAACGAATAAGAAAACGAACAGAAACAAAAACGAATAAGAACAGAAACGAAAAAGATATGATAAACCTGAGACTAGAACTGTGCTCTGATACCAACTGATACGAACCCCGCCAATAATGTGACGAAACCCGTAACACAATTAATGTCTCAGACCGTTCTACTGTCAGATTCAATGGAAACCGCGACCCAACACCTATAACAGATGCGAACCTTGGTATAAAGGACGAAGACGCCACAATCAAGGATGGAAAACTCGATTGATAAGTCCAGGTATGAACGCCACAGAGTAAATCTGATAAGTTCGAATAGTTCTTCAAAGAACCAAAGAGAAAACTCTCACAATATTATTAATGATCAAAAACTGAATATTACAAACCCTAAAACTGTTTAAATAGCTGAGGCTTAAAGTTGGGCCCTTTTAAGCCTACGAAATATTATGGTCCAATATAATTCACCCCAAAACTAAAATAAAAGGAAACTAATGAATATAAAAAATCCCTAAGTTGGCATGCAAGCCTATAATTTATTCTAGAGCTTGAATCATGGACACCCAGCCTTGTGGATCACTAGTATCCTCCTTTGGGCCACTCAGATTAGTTTCAACCCAAATTTGTTGAACCAGCCCATTGAGATTGTCCTTGAACCGCTTTGCTCGTGCCCTTGTAACCGGACCAATTGGTACGTGCTTCGGATCCGCATTCCACCTTGTGCTAGCCGCCATGTTCTCATCAGATGGACTAATGTGGTGTCCATGAGATGCGGTGGACTATGCATATGTTCTTAAAAGTAGTGGACGGAGCAATGGTGTATTTGTAGAGTTAAACTACTATTGAGTCTGTTTTGTTATCAAAATGTGTTGTCAGTTGTAATCTAATTATGACGTTAGTAATAGTATGATTTGTTTGATTTAAGGAGTTACTGTCACTGAATTTATTGGTTATCATTCATAACTTGTAATAACTTCAATAGTTGATACCCTGTTAGTATCTGATTCACTCAGCTTTTATTAAGCTGACGACATTTATGCCGCTGGACATTTCTATGTTCTAGCGCATCCAGGTTATGGCTACACAGGTGAAGGACCTATAGGCAAGGACTACTATGCCAGTGATGATGTCCCTATAGAGGATCATCCCGACGGAGGTCAGACAGAAGAGGACTACTATGCCAAGGACTATCTCTATGCCAATTGAAGACTAGACTATATAGCAGTTTAATTATCTTTACTATTTTTGATCCCTTTTGTAACTAGGAATATGTTGCCTCGACATTTGTATTATTGTTATGTTTTATTTGATTTGAGACTCTAATTGTAATAGCTAGTAAGTTTCCTTTAACTTTAAGTTATGTTTTAACCAGAACCTAGATTTCATTCTTGTTATCTCTTTTCCTTATTGTTGCTGAGTACTGCATGGTGTAGACAATCATGTGACTTCACCAGTTGCTACCTTTGGACCTAAAATGAAAATTTATTTTTCTCAATTTTTGCCGTTCTGAGGCGTGATAGGAGTTTTGGTATCAGAGCCTAGGTTTTATACCTTTTCGCTCATAGATTGCCCACACCATGTGGTCCTAGAACCTTGAGATTCTATAGATGAACATTAAGATTTGTTCTGACTTAAGATAGTCCCTTTTTCAGGTAGCATGGTACCACCGCGCTTTATTCTAGATAAGTATGGAGGACACTATGTGTATGAGAGCAGTATTGAGCCAGGAGATACATAGTACTACACCTGGAAGGTTAGGCAAAGAGTTATCACAGAGACAGAGCAAGATATGCAAATTGAGCAGCAGAGATTTGGGACTAGAAACTAGAGGTCGGTCAAGAGATGATCTACCAAAAGGAAACCTTCAGACTCATTTAGGAGGATTCCCTGTAGATGCTGTGAGACTGTTTCTCGTACCAGGTTCTACTTTCAGAGGTTAGAGCAGTGCCTCCACCTCCCCCAACTAAGCCACCACCCCAGACACCTCTACCTCTACCAGAGGAGGACATAGTTGATGTACCCCCAGAAGATGAAGACCCAGAGGATGATGATCCAGACGAGGGTGAGAATGATGATGATGACAAGCTAGAGGATGATGTCAAGGATATGGAGGATGAGGAGGACGAGGACACTGTCGACGAAGAGCTAGAGTATGATCCGGAGGAGGACTTGAAGGACCCAAAGGACCCCCAGTAGCTGGTATGGATATGCCAGTTGGAGTGGAAATTGTAGTAGAAGAGGGTTATTTGATAGAGTAGGAGGTTATAGCAGATGATGATGTGGGTGCTGACGTTGTGGTACCAGTCTTACTAGGCAACGTGATAGCACAACTAGCAGCAAAGTGGAAGCAGAGATGGCTGCACATCCCCAAGGATTTGAGTTAAGAGCAGTAAAGTTGGCACATGCTATAGTAGAGGCTAAGGCACTTACAACCGCATTCGATGCAGCCCTGGACAACATGGCCAATGGGGGAGATTTAGGAGTTATTATGGAGCATGATGCACCCGAGCTGCCCGAGGAGGATATGATGGAGGATGAGGATATAATAAATGATGATGGCATGGATGAGGATGATGTTTTATCTAAGGTTGCCCCAGAGGATGAGGCTTCCATCTATGGATCCGATGTGGACAACTTTTGAGTCCAGTACCTTTAGGACATAGACTTTTTGCTTTTTAACTCCAAGACATGTTGTCCACTTACTTTTGACGCTTTCATAGATAGCTATTGACCATAGGCTTTTTGAATAGGTAGCCATCACCAATGGTGGTCTTGTTTATATCTTGGTTAGATCTTGCGTAGGATCATGTACTACACGGTATACAAATGATCTGTTGTGTACTCCACTGTACATCTTTTGATTGTATATATGTGGCAGATCGTTTTTTTATTACTTCTATTGTCATCTCATATTTATGTTATGTAATGATTTCAATTATTGATTTGCTTTCTATTGTTTTTATTTATGGTTGTTCCCTGAGAAGATTGTTAGCTAATCGTTAGATCTTTCATAGGTACACTCATTTTATTTCACAGTTAAGTTAGAGCTTTGTTTGATACTGGTGTTGCCCCTTCTTTCATAGCTATTAAGATTGTGCGTGGCTTGGGTTTGGTACCCCTAGCACTTGAGCTATCCCTTAATTCAAGTTTGCCTTTGGAAGTGACCATTAAGTTAGGTAAGGTGCATGGATTGTCCCTTAACCCTAGAAGATAGAAATCTCCTGGCAGACTTGATAGTCTTGTCAATGTTTGAGTTCAACATAATCTTTGGAATGGATTGGCTTACTAAGTATGGTGCCAATTTGGATTATGTTAGTCAGACTACTATCTTTTTGACACCTGGTTATCCACAGATCAGATTTCAATGCCAATCGTTGAGCAATATATTTATTACGAGCTACTTAGCTACGATCGAGACTTCAAGTACGGAGCTTACTATCAATCAGATCCCCGTTATTCAAGATTTTGAAGATGTATTCTAAAGTATCTCAAGACTTTCGTTGAAGAGAGAGATAGACTTCTGCATTGAGCTAGCACCTGGAACATTGCCAATTTCTAAGACCGCATACTGAATGGTGCCAACAAAAATGCTAGAATTTAAGAAGCAAGTTCAGGAACTTGAAGACTTAGGTTTCGTTCGCCCGAGTACGTCACCTTAGGGAGCACCAGTTCTATTTATGAAGAAGAAGGACGACGAACTATGACTTTGTTTTGACTACAGGGAGTTGAATACAGTAACAATCAAGAATAGATATCCACTTCTCCGAATAGACAACTTGTTCGATCAATCACAAGGATCAATGATATTCTCGAAGATCGATTTGCGTTCAGGTTATCATCAGTTGCTAGTTTGACTGGAAGATATATCAAACACTACCTTCAGGATGAGGTATAGACACTACGAGTTTCTAGTGATGTCTTTTGGATCGACCAATGCCCCAGCAGTATTCATGGACTTAATGAATAGAGTATTCAAACCTTATCTGGATCAATTCATTATAATATTCATTGATGACATTCTGAGTTACTCAAGGATGGAAGAAGAGCATAAGAAGCATCTACAAATTGCTCTACAGACTCTCAGAGACAATAGTCCATATACAAAATTCAACAAGCATGAATTGTGGATTCAGGAAGTCAAATTCTTGGGACATGTGACATCACAGGATGGAATTTCTGTAGACTCATCTAAGATCGATGCAGTCTTAAGCTGGAATAGACCAACCAATGTGACCGAAGTTAGGAGTTTTCTTGGATTGGCTGGATATTACCAGGGATTTTTAGAAGGATTCTCCAAGATTGCAGGGCCATTGATAAGCTTGAAAAGGAAAGAGACGAAGTATGAATGGACTGACTAAACCGGGGGCCCTAGCTCGGATGGCAAGACGACCTGGATCAGCGATTCAGCCCCAGCGTTCTTGTGTTCGAATCCCCGGCCACTCACCCCAAGCGTAAGCTTGGATTTACGCGCTCCCGTGACGGTTGGTGAGGGCTGTCAGCGGGGGCCAGGAGGGTTTACCATGGGCCCTACAGCTGGGGTTGACCTGGCTCATAAAGGCGCGCGGGTTCCCGCCTGCACCGGAAAAGAAAAAAGAAAAAAAAAAAAAGGAAAAAAAAAAAATGAATGGACTGACTAGCATGAGAATGCATTTCGGGAATTGAAAAAGAGGTTAACCTTAACACCTGTACTTGCAATACCCAAGAGTGGTGGATGATTCATAATCTACAGTAACGCATTGCACCAAGGACTTGGTTGTGTGTTAATACAAGATGGAAATGTTATTGTATAAGGATCGAGACAATTAAAGCTGCACGAGAAGAATTATCCAACACATGACTTGGAACTAGCTATAATCATGTTTGCCCTGAAGATTGGGAGACACTATTTATATGGAGAAAAGTTTAACCTATTATCGAATCACAAGAGTTTACAGTACCTGTTTTCTCAGAAGGAGTTGAACATGTGACAGCAGAGATGGATGGAACTACTCAAGGACTACAATTTTTCTTTGCAATACCATCCTGGTAAAGCAAATGTTGTAGCCGATGCTTTGAGCCGAAGGCCCAACCTTTTGATTGCCTCGATTTTGATTAGAGAATAGAGATCATTAGAGACGTTAGTCGGATTTGACCTCTAACTAGTAGAATCAAGAGAAGGACAACACTTTGGATGTCTTGTCATACAACTGACTCTCATCAACTGTATCTTGGAAGCCCAATAGTTAAATAGGGATTTGAAGCTGTGGTTTGCTAAGATGTCTGCAAAGGAAGTAGAAATATGGGGTATCAGTACGGATGGAGCATTAAGATGCGAAGGTAGACTATGTGCGCCAAATAAAGGTAGTCTCAGGAAGGATATTTTAGACAAAGTGCACAAGTCAAGAATGACTATCCACCCCGGAGGGAACAAGATGTATAAGGACTTGAAGAGGAACATCTGGTGGGAAGGAATGAAGCATGAAGTGGCCGAGTATGTATCACAATGTCTCATTTGCAAACAAGTGAAGGCAGAACATCATAAACCACTTGGACTTCTATAGTCGCTACCGATTCGCCAATGAAAATGTGAATACATCACCATAGATTTCGTGGTTGGATTTCCAAAGTCATAGGAAAATCATGATGCTATTTGGGTAATAGTAGATCAACTCACCAAGTCAGTGCATGTCATCGCCTACAGCATGATGAACCTAGTAGAACGATTGAGTCAAATATACCTATAGTAAATTGTGTGACTGCACAGTGACCTGCCTCAATAGTTTTGGATCGAGATTCGCGCTTCACCGTAGGATTCTGGATGAGCCTTCAGATAACAATGGGAACTTCATTAAACTTAACGTTTCATCCACAAACAGACAGTCAGACAGAACGCGTCAACCAAGTGATGGAGGATATGTTGCGAGCCTGTGTCATTGAATTTGAGAGTTCATGGGTGATGCACCTACCTTTGATCGAGTTTGCCTACAACAATAGCTATCACACGAGCTTAGGGATGGCACTATTCGAAGCTTCATATGGAAGACCATGCCGATCGCCGCTATGTTGGGCCAAAGTCAGAGATACTCAATTACTTGGGCCTAATTTGATTCGAGAAACTAGCGAGAAGATCCAAATTGTACAAGAGAAGATGAAGACAGTGCAATCCAGGCACAAGAGCTATGCTGATACGCGACGCAAAGATCTAGAGTTCACGCTGGAGATCATGTACTGCTCAAAGTTTCGCTAGTTTGAGGTATCATCATATTTGGACAGAAGAGAGGCAAGCTATCACTGCAATTCATCAAACCATTCGACATCCTAGAATATGTTGGAAAAGTAGCCTACAAACTCGCATTGCAGTCAAAATTATCAAGAGTGCACAATATTTTTCACAGCAACATGTTGAGGAAGTGTGCCCACAACCCAGCGCACGAGATAAGTTTTGAAGATATCGAGGTGAACGAGAATGTGACATTCAACAAAGGACCAATGCATATTTGAGATCGAGGAATGAAAAAGCTCAGAAATAAGGAGATTCCACTAGTGAAGATTCAGTGGAAGCACCACGAAGAAGGAGAAGCTTCATGGGAATTGGAGTCAGAGATACGAGAGAAGTTTCCGTATTTGTTTTGAACAATGCTTACTTCAGATTTCGGGGACGAAATCTTTAATAAGTAGTGGATGATGTAATACCTTGTATTTTTGTAATGTATTATATGAATAAGACCTTGTATGTTTCTTTTAAATACTTGTATGAGCTTAACCTTACCTTTGGTATAATTTGGATACCAATCGATTGGTAAGTTTTCCAATCGATTGCCACTTATACCAATCGATTAGAGCATTTAGTACCTAACACCATTAGATTGTCATTTATGCCAATCGATTGGCAGTAGCTGGACAGATTCTTTTGCTTTGGCTGGGGTTTGTCCATGTGAACACATATTTGCCTATATATACTAGCCTATTTTTGATTCATTTCTGTTTCCAGAAATCAGTGGGAGAGAAAGGGAGCTTTTGTGTGTTATATATATACACTCATATATATATACACACATATATATATACACCTATAAACTCACACACACATCCATGGATTGAAAAAGAAGAAGAAGAGGAAATAAAGAAAAGAAGAAGAGAGAAACAGACAAAGAAGACAAAGGAGAGAGAGAGGAGCCACCATTGAAGCCCAAGCTTCAAATACACACACCCTTGTGACCTAAGGTGAGTTCTAAACTAACTTGGTAGCCTAATATTGATGTTAGAACCTGTTTAAAATGAAGAAATGGAGTTTAAATCATGTTTTCTCCATTTTTATATGCTGGACTGTTTTTACTATAAAGAAGATGAACTCCCAATCGATTGGTACTTTTCCCAATTGATTGTCATCTTTCATAACACAATCGATTGACATTTTGTAAAATCGATTGCCATTATAGATATCCCAATCAATTGCCAAAGTTAGTAATCGATTGGAATGGATTGTGATCCAATCGATTGGATTTTTCCCAATCGATTGTTGCTACTTTATACCAATCGATTGGACCCCCATCCCAATCGATTGGTAGTTGCAGAATACTATTTAGTTGTTTATTTACTATTTAGGATTCTCAGCATGCTGTATTGATTTAATATAGACGTGATAATGAATTAATGCGACATAGGATCGTAATGACGATGAGATTAACTGATAATGGTTGTGATGTCAGTTAACATAACAGTTGTGAATCGTTTGGAGTTATCATTCATTTCATTCAATGTAGTCAGGCCACATTGGGATTGTTATGTATCAATGATAGAGTTGAACTTCAGTAGGTTTGTTAAGATTTGGGAATCTTGCATGTGCGGACCTTGAGGATCATATGCTCTTAAAAGTGGTAGACAAACGAAGGTGTCTACGAGTGCAGTGAACCAGACCAACAGCCCTAAGATAACCGGATGATCTAATCATATATTCTTAAAAGCGGTAGACAGACGAACTGGACCGTGATCACTGGTAGACGTTGCTAAGTCGTGGCATAGAATGATGTACTAGTGGTTAAAGCATTATATTCCTGTAGTGCAGTGAACTGGCCATATGTTCTTAAAAGTTGGGGATGGATTGACGTGGTGTCCATGACATGCGATGGACTGTGCATATGTTCTTAAAAGCAATGGACGGAGCAATGGTGTATTTGTAGAGTTGAACTACTATCGAGTATGTTCTTTTATCAAAATGTGTTGTCGGTCGTAATCTGAAAAAAAAAAAAAAAAAAAAAAAAAAAAAAAAACATTAGTAATCGGATGATCTGTTTGATTTAAGGAGTTACCCTCATTGAATTTATTGGTCATCGTTCATAACTTAGAATAACATCAATAGTTGATACCCTGTTAGTATCTAATTCACTCAGCTTTCATTAAGCTAACGACATTTATACCACTAGACATCTCTATGTTCCACTGCATCCTGGTTATGACTACACAGGTGGACCTGCAGGTAGGGACTACTATGCCAGTGATGATGTCCCTACAGAGGATCATCCCGACGGAGGTCAGACAGAAGAGGACTACTACGCTGAGGACTATCTCTATGCCAACTAAGGACTAGATTAGATAGCAGTTTAATTATCTATACTATTTTCTGACCCCTTTTGCAACTAGGCATATGTTGCCTCGACATTTGCATTATTGTTATGTTTCATTTGATTCAAGACTCTAATTGTAATAGCTAGTAACTTTCCTTTGACTTTAAGTTATGTTTTAACTAGAACTTAGATTTCATTCTTGTTATCTCTTTTCCTTATTGTTTCTTAGTACTGCTTGGTGTGGACAATCATGTGACTTCACCAGTCGCTGCCTTTGGACCCAAAAAGGAAATTTATTTTTCTCTATTTTACCATTCCGGGGCATGACAAAATTAAACATAAGAGAGATTGAGAAACATAAGAGAGAGAAAAGAGAAGATATATCAAAAACAGCTAGAAATACAAGATAAATCGTCCAAAAACACTAAGGCTAGCTTATATAGTAAGCCCTAAAGTGGTAAACTAGTAAAAATAAAGAGAAGAAAACAAGGGTAGTTTAACCAGTCCAACAGGCCCCTTCGACCGGTCAAATGCCCCTTGCCATATCTTGTAGCTCGGTCTTCAGATTGATGTGAAATTTATGCTTACGTGAAGCTAACTCAACGAACTACATTAACCTTGATTGAAATAGCTTCTCAAATCATGGCCTTCGGCACTCAAATTAGGATAGAAGCTGAAACTTGCACTATTTTTTGAAATAGGATCTCCTTTTGTACAAGCATGACTTTATTTACCTATAAAACAACCAAGAAAATCATACAAGTGATGTAAGAGATAAAACATGGGTTACATGGTAAAAGTGTACAAACGGTGTGCTTAAAAGCTCCAGGAATGGTATTTTGCACAAGAATAAGACATCAAGAATGAAAAATACGAGTCTAATCACACCCCCCTACTAGCATATTGCTAGTCTCTAGCAATTAAGTGGAGAAAATGTAGCTCTAGGAACACAATTATACAATAATTTATTCAAGAGAGAGGATAAACCACTTTCATGGGGAACACGGTTACATTGAGCGGATGCAACAAACCGTTAAACCTCTAGGTTACCCTTAGAGGCAGAGTTTTGTCTCCGGAGGGTTCTCAAAATGACACCGACAAACATCTAACTATTCAAAATGCCAAAAGCTCAACCTAGTCAAGAATTTTCAGCAGATCTTAGCAAAGTGACACACGAGTTCCCAAGAATCCATAAACTGTCAAGATTATCAGGAAGACTTCATTCATTCCAACTCTCGGACATGCATGGTGTTGAATGCGTAACTACAAGTATTGGGACAATGCAATAACTAAATTTCATTCAAAAATGAGCTTCAACATAATTCTCACTGTTGTTACTCTAAAAAATGAAACACTCGAATAACATGCAGGCAAAGAGTAATGGAAAGTGGAAAGAAAAGATGCACACATGTTAAGTATGAAATATTTTCCGAAAAAAAAAATGTTTTTTTTTTCGAAAAATTGGTAAATTAAACGAAAAAAGAGAGAACAAAAGTACAAGGGGCATACCCCAGGATATACAATGAGCACAGGAAACATGTGGTAATCACCACGAAGGACCACAAAACAAGAGGGCAAAAAGCAAAAGCAACCTCACTTCACAACCATGGCCAAAGGGCACAATCGACAACCTAAGAGGCACAATCAAAAAACCACAACAAGCCTCAACTAATCATATCCACCAAAATCCTAACAACAAAACCAAAGAAAAAGCCACAAGAGGCCATTAACACCAGTTACAAAGATATCTATCTATGTTAATATGATTTTTCCACTTCACCCTGATTTGTACTGTAATTAAAAAAAAATGTTAAGTATGAAAAACCTTAAAAATTTTAAAACGATTAAAACTAATGTCATGAAGTATGCACTAGAGTATGAGAATTGAAACTCTAACTACTTATCACGTTCGTCTCAAACTCTAAATCATAATTTTTTGAGGATCAACAAGGATATGGATGGAAAAGAAGGTGGGAAGGGAGTGGGTAAAGAGATGTAGGAAATGGGGACAAGAGATGTTTTGTAAACAAACTTAGGCTCATGAGGTTGCACAAGGGCCAAACAATGCTACGGACGAGTCAGAAACAATGACTTTTATATCAGGCACACGGAAGAAGTGCTATTTTCATGAAGCTCTTATTTTCTTTTCTTTCTTTTCTTTTCTTTTCTATTCTGATCTTTTTCGAGCCTTTTCTTTTCTATTTTATATCTTCTTTTAGTACTTTCCCAAACGATCATGACTCGATCTCTTTTCGAATTCACGAACACGACCTTATGCAAACAACCTCCCAATAAGTACTAAACACGCGAAATAGGAATTGGTATGAGGTATTGGAGTGATGGGAAAGTATGGAAGTGGGGTATGCAGAAGAGGTAAATGAAAATGGTGAAAAATGGGGCCTAAATCGTTTCCTCGGGGCATTATGATTCATTGTTTTCCACTATTATGACAAGCAAGTACGAGTTTGTAATTCACAAGAAAGTCCCCTAATGCATGATTAAAACAAGAAAAATGAGATTAACTATGACATTGACATGCTTTTCAATAAGAGACAATCAGTGTAGCAATCAACAAAAAGGAGAACAACACAAAAATTCACAAGGTTCAAGTCTCCATAAGTGTTTTATATGATTTTCGATTTATAAATGCATTAAACATCATCTTAACACAAGTAATCATGCAACGTGCACCAACGGTCCAAGATTTTTAATTTATGAAGTTCACAATAATTGAGATAGTTCTACGACTCATGGGATTCAACACATGTCTCATGTTAATATCATAAGAAAATCTCAAGACATACGTCATCACTCAGAACATGAATGGGGCAACTATGCTATGATCACTGGAAATGAGGGCCAATGGCCCGAGAAAAGAGGAAAAAGGGACAAAAGAGAAAAAAAATTTTGTTTTTTTTTTCCTAGAAGAAACATGCTTATAGAGTTAAAGGCAAGAATACCCCTACTAGATCAATGCATTGTCCTCCATGAATAGCATCAAAACAAATAAAGAAACAACCGATATAAAAAAATCTAGCAACTACAGAGGCTATGCCAAGTGAGCTAGCTGCTAATATAATCATATCAAACATTGGTCAAAGTGAAGCCCTCCTAACGGAGGTGGGGCGGAGGGACTGGCACCATGGGCAGGCTCAATGGCTATAAAGAGAGCCTAGAATTGAATCTCCTCATGCTCCACTTGCTGGGCTGCAGCCATCTCCTTTTTTTTTCGGAAAAATGGTAAATAGATTCCAAAAAAGGGCCATACCCTAGGATATTACAATAAGCACAACTATCATGCTACAAGAGCCAAACTAAACATCTGAAAAAAGAGCAACAAGCACTAACTAGCTACATGGAATGAACCAAACACAAGAGACAACCAACACCCCAATGCAAGAGCCTCCTCAGGATCGTTGTCGTCCTTTGGGCCGACTCCCGCTGAATTTCATCTTAGCTTCCTTCTTTTTTTGTCTGTTGGATAGGTGACTACCCCTTAAAGGGGTCCCGTCCTCACTAGCTAGTCCATAATCACTAATACAGTCATCATCGTCATCCACACAAATGGGAAAGGTGGTTTCCTCTCTAGTCTCACCTCGAGGGACATCTGCCTGGTAAGAGGAGCTAGCTTCGGGACAAGATGTCCGGGCAGATGGAGAAGCAATGGTATCAACTTTGACATGTTTAGGATCAGGATCTTCTAACAGCTGAAAAAGGGCTTCAAACCGGTTATCCTTCGCAAGCGGAGTAACCAAGCCTTTCGTGTTTTTAGTACGGCCAGAAGTGTAGTCAACAACAGTCTTTATACCTTTATCCTTGCCTGAGACAACTTGCCAGGTCCCCTTTTCCTTACCGTTTCTCTTGAGAGGGTGACGATCTTGATGGCTCAGACCAAGAGACGCAGACCGAGAACAATCATGACCAAATTGGGAGCACTTTTTGCATCGAACCGGGGTCCATTGGTATTCCAAATTGATCTTTGTTCTAATAGGATTGCCAGTCTCCTCGTCTTCTGACTCAATATGGAATTCATTGAAAAAATCAAAGTCTGCAGAAACTTCAATGCAAACACGAGCATAGGTTATACGCCTTCTACTTGCAGTTATGCGATCAACACGAATAGGTTTCCCAATGAAACTAGAGATGAAACTGATTCCCTTCGGATTCCAATATTCAAGCGGTATACCGTAGAAGTTGACCCAGATTGGAACAGAGTGAACCTCCTCGTTTTCAAAAGAGAAATGGGGCTTCCACGGCCGAAGAAGGAGAGGTTGACCTGCCACAAACCATGGTCCTCCTTCTAAAATAGCATCCCTAGCTTCCGTACTAGAGAAAGAAAAAAAGAAACATCCAGAATCAGTGGCCAGCGTATCAATAAGGCCCTCATTAGCCCATAGCCGGTCAGTAACGTTAGAGACAAGGGAAAACGGAAGCTTCTTGCCTAGAAACCGGCCAACCAAGGTAGCAGTCCATTCGTCTTTCCCAGCTGCAGTTAAGTCCTTCGGAATTTTAAGGACAAGATCGTCTTCAGTCCCTCCATGGTCCACAAATTCCAAATTAAATTCCTTGCTATTTTCAGTGTTTCTGTAATTTAAATCCAACTTTGATCCCAACACAATTTGGGGCTTGCTGCCCTTCTGACCCTCAGATTTGAATAATTCAGCCCATGCCTTACATTGGGCCCCACCAGTTACATAGTGCTCCTGACCTTGTGTAAACCCCTTTTGATAATGAACAGCTTTGTGCGGACTGGAGGATTTAACAAAGCTCAGGTCATTCTCAAAATGACCGTTTAATTGACCAAAGCAATTGGCATTAAATGCCGATGTGACTTCAAATGGAGCGGTCTTATCTTGAGACTCAGCCAGGACAGCAATCTGCGGGGGATTGGACGTGCCCGTGGGGTCCATCAGATCGTGGCCAGCAAGAAATTTTCTCGGCACGTTAAGAGAAGGACGCGTGGCGTCATCTCCTTGTCCATCATTTAAAACCGAAATGACCATAGAGAAAGAGGTCTGGTCAAGAGAGTCAGCCAGGACAAAATCATTATGGTTGGACATGTCCGTGGGGTCCACATGCACGTGGCCAGTATGGAAACTTCTCGGCAAGTTAGTGGGCGCAGTAAATGACGGACGCGTGGCTTCACTTGAATCAATGTGCACAGCTTTTAAATCAAAATTGTGACCAAAAGGACTAACCGGCAGTGCTTGGGTCCCACAATCACCGGACTGCGTGAAAGACGAATTCACTCCCATAGGCGCGTCGTGTGCACTCACACGCTCCAACACAATGGATTCCCTAATACACCCAAGAATTGGATCAAGAACAACTTTTGCACTCGGCTCAAGGTCATCATGTATCTGTTCCTTGTGTTCATATCTTAACGATCCCAAACTATTCTCAACGTCACCCAGACCAAGAGAAGGGAACCCCTTAGAGACAATAGAAATGCCCTGAAGACCGTCAGGAGGAAGCTTTGAACCAGCCTCAAGAACATTTGGCCCATGTTGGGATCTCCTCTTCTTTGCAAGCTCACAGGAATCGTGAGCAGATTTGAAAGAGGATGTCTTCACCAACTCAGGGTCTTCATCTGATCCCCCCAAATCTTGTACCTCAAAACAAGATCCATCAACCCCATTTGTAGCTTCCGAAGCTTTCAAAAGACCCAAAAAACAGGTTGCCTCCTCCAAGCTATCTACATTTGAATCAACTCCAGGACTAATATCATTTTCAACACACTTAACAACCTCCTCAATAGACTCATAAGGGAATGGAATCGTAATATTCCTCTTAGCTTTGATATTCAGCTTGCTCACATTGCTAGGAAAAGAAAAGATCTTCTCTTTCCTTTTTCTGGCACTAACACTCCTTACAAAAGGAATCATCTTGAGATTCTAGAGAGAAGGGAGAGCTTCTCTCTCATGATCCCCCGGCAAGAATTTTATTCTTGCTGCAGCCATCTCCATACTATCCTGTAGTGAGTCAAAATGGGACATTACCCAAGCTTCCATCTCTCTCATTTCGGTCCTGGTCTTGAGAAGAAGGTGCTCGAAATGCATGTACTCAGGTCCTATAGGAGCTAAAATGGGGTCCTCCTCCTCACTACCCACGGCCTCTTCCTCACTCGCATCACCCTCAAAAGTTTCCTCAGCCTTCGTAGACAGTCCCATCACACTCAGGTCAACACATAACCAATTTACGGGCTATAAACGAAACCCGCTATTGGACTTAGCCAAGCAACTGAGCAGTAAAGGGGTCCTATATGTGAATGATCTTATTGTGCACACCAGCATTGATCCGTTATCGAAACCGAGTTGAGTGACAAGGACGCCATAAGGAAGACTCCCATGGGATGTGGTAAAAGCTGACACATAGTATAAAATGCAGTAAGGAGATGGGGTCCTCAGACCAGACAGTCACTAGGTAGGACGAATGATGGTGGGCAAAAGTAGACTTGTGCGTAGTGAGCAGCAAAGTCTATCGGAAGATAACCGTGAGGTTGATAAAGTCTTTGGTCAAGGCACCAGTTGGTAACTGTTTGTTGTTCCAATCTAACTCTTGCCTAGTTAAATCTCAGTAGAAGATATGCATCAGTGGCAAGTAAGAACCATCCCAAGGGATAGTGGCAGTAGGCTCCTCGTCAACACACATGAACCGGGCTAGCATGTGAGGAGTGAGTGTGAACTGCTTTCCATGCAAGTAGGTGAGAAAGTGTGGGCAGAATTGGGATCTTGGATCAGATTGGCATAAAAGTGCCTCACGATCTCCACCACTGTGTGGTCCTCAATGGCGACGTAAGCATCCCACCCACGAATAGTGAAAGCATCTCGAACAAAGGGTGGGAAGATCGGGTTGCTAGAAGTAGGCATCATGTCAAGCCTTCTCCTCGGTGAATCAAAGCCACTAACCTGATGGGAGGGTTTGGGATCCATGGGTCCAGGGAGCTCTGGGACCTTGGGCTTTGTCATGCTAGGGGGAGGAGTGGAAATTGGGGATAAAGTAGGGATTTTGGGGAAAAAGAGAGAGATTGCAGAGGAGAGTTCTAGGGCTAGGGTTAGGGTTAGGTATAGTGTGGGGAAGGAGGGGAAAATGAGGGAGTGAGAGGGGTGCTACGGCTTGTGATGGTATTGGTGGTTGGGTGGTATTGGTGGTGGATGGTGATGGAGGTAGGGCATAGAGGGAGAGATGTGGGAGATAGAGAGATCGAGAGATCTGGGAGGGAGATGAGGCAGAGGGGGATGGGGCAGTTGTGGTGCTGGTAGGTGAAGTGGTGGCTGGTGGTAGAGAGAGGTGACAGGGAGAGATAAAGGGAAAAGAGAGAGAGATAGAGAGAGATAGAGAGAAAATAAATGAAAAAGAAAATTGGGGTTAAAAACCTTCGCAGACCCCCATTCGACCAGGCGGCCGGGACCTTCTGGACCAGTCGAATGCCCCTATGATCAAACACAAAAGACATCCCTCTCGATCGGTTGAATGAGCCATTTTGACTAGTCAAATTCCCCTCTTGACATACACTCACTAACAAAGCACATAGATGTTTTTTTTAAAACAATGAACCTCAATGAAAGACTCACAAGAGTTAATCACCGAAATACCAACACAAGGAAATAAAGTAAAAATAAAACGAGAAAGCACAACTCATCACAAGAGTTGTTCTCGTAAATGAGAACATGGGCCCAACTGAATCAAGAAATAGAAAGCAAGAACTCAAAGAAAAGTTCTTTCGGCAACAGACCACAAAACGAACAAAAGATATGCCTAGAATAATCGACGGGCATACAAAAAAAGGATTCGTCTCAATCGATCTTATTTATCCCCCACTTTGGGGTCTTCCAAAGAAATCTCCACCAACTCAGTGTCAAAAACTTTGAGGAAAGGTTTGTGTCATTTCCCGTTAACCTCAATTTCCACGGCTTTGTGTGGATAGACTTTGTGCACAATATACAAGCCAATCCAACAAAATTGTAACTTGCCCAAGAATATATGGAGCCGTGAATCATAAAAGAGCACTCTTTTACCTACCTTGAACTATTTTTTGAGCAATCCATTTATCGTGAAAAGCCTTAATGCGTGCTTTGTACACCTTTAAACTCTCGTAGAGTTCACTTCGATTCTCTTCCAACTCTTCAAGTTGGAGCTTCCTTTTCTCACCACTCTCACTGACATCAAAGTTAAGCTTCTTAATTATCTAATAAGCACAGTGCTCAAGCTTGACGGGTAAATGACATGCTTTCCCTTAAACCAACCGGTAATGAGAGATTCCTGAATTTATCTCGTAAGTCGTCCTATACGCCCAAAGTGCATCAGTCAGCCTTGAAGACCGATCCTTCTTAAATGGATTAACCGTCTTTTCTAGAATCCCTTTTATTTCACGATTACCCAATTCGACTTGGCCATTGGTTTGGTGGTGATATGTGGTGGAAACTTTAAGGGTGACACCATATTGCTCCATTAAACGAGCAAACGGAGAATTACAAAAGTGCACTCCTTGATCACTAATCAAAGCTTTGGGAGTTTCAAACAAGGACAAAATATGTTCTTTTAAAAATTTCAAGACCACCTTGTGGTCATTACTACTAGTTGCTATGGCTTCCACCCACTTGTAGATGTAATCAACCGCCACCACGATATATTCAAAGTTATTGGATTTAGGGAAGGGCGCCATGAAATATATTCTCCAACAATCAAAAACTTCAATGGTAAGAATGCGGTTTAGAGGCATGGAGTTCCTCTTTGTAACTTTACCGAGTAATTGGCTTCAAGGGCACATATTGCAATAGGCATGTGCATCCTAAAAGATAGTGGGCCAATATAAACCACTATGCAGCAGTTTGAATGTAGTCTTTTGTGAAGAGAAATGACCTTCGCAAGCTTGGACATGGAAAAAAGGCAATGCACTCAGTGTTTCATCATTAGGCACTCATCGCCTAACTATTTGATTGGCACAATGCTTAAAAGTATAAGGATCATCATAAAACAAAGATTGTACCATCATCATAAGCTTCTCTTGGTCTTGAGTAGACCAACTTTAAGGAAGATCTCTTGTGACGAGGAAATTCACTACGTCAGCGTACCAAGGGAGAGTAGAAACCTTGAGCAATTGATCATCCATGAAACACTCTTGAATAGGGATGAGATCGATATGGTCATGTTCAAAACTCAAGCGTGGCAAGTGATTGGCAACCACATTCTCAACCCCTTTTTTTATCTTTGATTGAGAGGTCAAATTCTTGTAAGAGAAGGACCCATCGGATTAGCGGGACATAGCATCCTTCTTGGAAAGAAGATACTTGAGTGCGGCATGGTCAGTAAAACAAATGATTAGGGATCCTATCACGTATGACTGGAGTTTTTCCAAGGCAAAAATTATGGCAAACAATTGTTTCTCCGTCGTGGAGTAGTTGGTTTGGGCACTATCTAGGGTTCGGCTTGCATAGTAAATGAGATAGGGTTTCTTATTACCTTTCCTTTGCCCCAACAACATAGTCACTAGCATTTCACATGAGCTCGAAAGGGAGGCTCCAATCAAGAGCTTGCATAATAGGTGCAGTCGTAAGTGCCTCCTTAAGCTTATCGAATAACTCTTGGCACTCTTGGGTCCACTCAAAAATGACATCTTTAGCAAGAAGTTTGCACATGGGCTGAGAAATAGCACTAAAGTCCTTAATAAAATACCAGTAAAAACCCGCGTGACCTAGGAATGACCTTATGTCCTTAAGTGTTTTCGGGCAAAAGATTGGAGATGACATCGATTTTGGTCGTGTCGACTTATATGCCCTCACTAGATAGTAAGTGGCCCAAAATGATGCCTTGTGCCACCATGAAGTGACACTTCTCCTCTACACATCTCATAAGAACTTTCTCAAGTTTCTCAAGGGACTCATCTAAGGAGTCGTCGAACAGACTAAAGTCATCCATGAAGACTTCTAAGAACTTCTCAACCATGTTGCCAAAAATGCTAAGCATGCACCTTTGAAATGTCACGGGTGCATTGCAAAGCTCAAATGGTATTCTCCTATGGGTAAACATGCTATAGGGATATTTGAAGGTGGTCTTCTCTTGAACCTCAGGGGTTATCTCGATTTGATTGTGACCGTGTTCAACTTCTTATAATTGATGCATACTCTCCATTCCGTGGTAGTCCTAGTAGGCACTAATTCTCCACGACCATGATTCCTGTTTTCTTAGGAACCATTTAGGTCGGACTTACCCATTCGCTATTAGAAATGGGATAAATGATCCAAACATCAACAAATTAATGACCTCGGCAATCATAACCTCCTTCATCATAGGATTCAACCGTCTTTGCATTTGTCAAGACGGTTTGGCATCATCCTAGTTTTTATGGGTACAAATGGTGTGGAAAATTCCCCTTACATCGGCAATACACCACCCAAGGGCACTATTGTACCTTTTAAGACTTTCATAAACTTTTCTTCTTGACATAGGTCAAGTTGGGATGAGATAACTACTAGGAATGTACTCACTTCTCTTAAAAAAGCATACTTAAGCTCGTACGGCAAAGTTTTGAGTTCAAGTGTAGGCATGATAATATTAGAAGGAAAGGTGAGGCTATCCCTATGGGGTAATTTCTTGAAGTGGGTAGTCCACATCGCTTCCTCAAGGACTCTTTCGAAATCAATGTCATCCTCGCAAGACTCATCCATGTCACTAAGATCGCTTTTGCACTCCAAGGACTCGTCATCGATCGAAAAGCATTTTCCTACTTCATCAAGATTAACATTTGCTTCGAGTAAAAAGTCATGTTTTTTGAAATGTGGAATGTTTGTTTTATAAGTGCTTAAATCAAATGAAAAAATCAAAGAATTCTTGCACTACCGAATCAATGAGGCACACCTCATAAATCACCTCACCATCTTCCTCGTCAAGATTCGATTGTTTGAAAAGAGAGAAAATATTAACATCCAAAGTCATATTTTCGAAAGTTAAGCTCATGAGGCCATTCCTACAATTTATTTGGGCATTAACGGTGGCTAGGAATGGATGACTTAAAATGATCGGAATCTATGCACTCTGTCTCTCAACGGGTTGCATGTCTCGCACGATAAAATCTATCGGGTAATAGATATTACCAACTTGGATGATGACGTCCTATATGATGCCCTGCGATTGTCCTCTATGATGCCCCACGATAACTTAACGGATCTATCGGTCAATAGCAATGTGAATCTTATCTCTTTGAGTTCTCCTAAGCCTAATTGGACATACACCGAGTACGGTAGTAAATTCACACTAGCACCTAAATCGAGGAGTGCTTGGTCAATGTGGTGTTGTCCAATAATGCAAGCAATAGTGGGACAATCGGGGTTTTAATATTTTGGAGGAGTCTCATTGAGAATCACCGAGCTAGCATGAGTGGCTATGTAGGCCTTCTTCTTGACATTGTGCCTTTGCTTGATTGTACAAAGGTCTTTGAGGAATTCGGCATAAGCCGGAATTTGGTTGATTGCATTCAAGGGAGGGATATTGATTTTCACTTGTTTAAACATCTCTAGGAATTCATTAGTTTTTGAGTTCTCGACTTTCTTCTTGAGTCTTTGAGGAAATGGGGGAGGTATAGGGTTATCAAACCCCGAGACTTATGGTAAGTCTTCCCCAAGGTCAATGCTTTTTAGGTCCTCAATGTCTAGTTTGGCCTCAACTCGTACCGGATTATCAATTAAGATTTTTTCAAGTGGTGGCATTTAAAAATTGTTGAGAACATGTTACTTAAACAAGATATGAGTTCCTATCGATTGTTGAAATTTTTTAATGTCAATAGCAATCTCATGGTCTGTCAATGCACTATAAGCACTAGCATGTTAACTAAGAGTCATACTCTAGTGATTGAAATTCATCACTCCATCCAATGGTAGTTAATAATGCTACAGTGTATACCTAATTAGATATCCAGTCTCTTCATCCACTGTGACAAGTTCTAAGTATCAAAGAATAGTAATTCGTATCTCACTTGTATGTATCTCATATATACATGAATTACCTACTATGATACTTAAGGATTTTTTTTTTTCGGAAAAAAGGGTAAATATATTCCAAAAAAGGGATGTACAAAATGTACAAGGGGCATACCCCAGGATAATACAATGAGCTCAAATCATGAGGACATGAAGCTAAACAGCAACAAACAGATAAAACATTGGCAATTTAAGCCGAAACAAAAACAATCAGGTGGTCACCCATAGGTGAGGCATTTTAAGTCCAATTACAAAGAATCCTATCAATATTAGCTTGATATTTCCATTTCATCCTAATTTGTGCATTAATGTGAGTGATGAGGTTCTTCAACAGGATCTCTTTAGGAACTGAAATTTTCTTGAAAGTTCTATAATTCCTTTCTTTCCAAAGGCCATAGACAGAGACTCCAAGACAAATTTTTGGTATCACATTTTGTATGGTCTTTCCTTTTAGGTTTTGAGCCATCCAATCCACTATGCCTGCCCACGTGTTCCATTGCCAAGCGATTCCACACCGGATCATGAGTTCCTGCCACACAAACGAAGAAAAAGGGCAATTAAAAAACAAGTGGTCATGTGTTTCCATATTTGACTGGCAAAACATACAAGCAAGAGGACCACTAGTGAATCTATAAATTCTATCATGTGTAGATAATCGATTCTGGACAGCTAACCAGAGAACAAAACTCTGTCTTGGAATACTCCCAGAGAACCACACAAGGTTATACCATGGAACCATTGGAGCATGGTTCCTCAGGTGGTCCCAAATGAGAGAAGTGCTAAATTTACCATTTGGGGTGGTACTCCATTTTATAGCATCTTGGCTATTGCTTGGGTTATAGAAAGTGGATAGGGCAATTCTGATTTCGTTGAGCTCAATGGTGTTGGTACCAGGCCAATTCCATTCATAATGTCTAATAATACTATTTACCTTAGCATTTATATTGATTGCAGCATCATAAGCAATTCTTTCAGAGTATCTGTCAACCAATGGCCCTAAAGGAAGCCAATTATCAAACCAAAGAAAAGTATGATCACCGTTACCAACTCTATGAGTTAGTAACGGTTTAGCAACTTCTCTAAGCTTTAATAACTTTCTCCAATACCAGGAACATTGAGAGGGGAATCTGGCCTGCCAAAAGCTCTTACCTTTCAACATATACTGATGAATCCATTGATTCCAAAGGGACAAGTTAGAAGGGTCCAACACATTCCCTATATGTTTCAAATTTAAGACATTATTAATCAAGAAAATATCCTTAAATCCCAAGCCCCCTTCTTGTTTAGGTCTACACACTAAATCCCAAGCTACTTTGGCTCCTGAACATGTATCTGTCTTGCCCGACCACAGGAATCTAGCCATAGCTTGGTTCACTTGCTTGAGGATGCCCTTAGGAAGCACAAACATACCTGACCAATAGAGCTGAATACCTGTCAGAACAGAACTAATGAGTTGAGCTCTCCCAGCATAAGATAAGGATTTAGATTTCCAAGAATTTACCCTAGCACATATTTTATTGACCAAACCCTCACAATCTTGCTTTTTGAGCTTTGTGGTAATTAAGGGAACTCCCAGATATTTAACGGGGAGGCTACCTTTGATAAATTGAAGAGCTTGCAAAATTTCTTCCTTCAATTCATCCTCGATGTTAGAGAAGAAAATGCAACTTTTACTATTATTGGCTTGTAACCCACTAAGATTAAAGAACTGATTGAGGGTGGTCCTTATAAGTTTGGCAGATTTCACATCCCCATTGAACAAAATTAGGAGATCATCTGCAAAGCAGAGATGTGAAATCTCCAGCTTGTCACATTTCCAATGGTAAGTAAAAGCATCTCTCTGGATATTATGTTTCAAAAGTTGACTAAGGGCATCCATGATAATAACAAATAGATAAGGAGAAATTGGATCCCCCTGTCTTAACCCTCTGGCCCCATCAAAATAGCCCACAGATTCCCCATTAAAATTAATAGAATACCTAGGTGTAGTGACACATGCAATAATCCACTTTTTCAAGTTAGGAGGGAAGCAAAGCACATCCAACAAATCAATAAGAAACTCCCAACTAACACTATCATATGCCTTCATAATGTCTACCTTAGCTGTTGCTCTAGGTTTACCAGAATGTTTGTGATAGTCTCTAAGTAGATCCTGGGCCAGGAGTACGTTATCACAAATTCGTCTACCTTTCACAAAAGCTGACTGGGCTTGATCAATGAGATTAGGTAGAATCACTTGAAGTCTACATGCAATAATCTTGGAAATGCATTTATAAACAGTATTACAGCATGATACTTAAGGATTATAAACAATCATCTCATGAAACATGCACAATGACATGTACGTATAAATGAAATCCATATAAAACACCAAATGTCACATATATAAAGACCGGGTTTGAGGACACAATCCCAACAAACTCCTACTTACACTCATAACCCACTCACAAAGGATTTGCCACTTTCTGTGGCAAATCCATTGTGAACGGATCTGCAAGATTGTTAGCGGTGGCAATCTTGGTGACAATCAATTTCT